>JBBPBX010000657.1:15067-105995 GCA_038048925.1 Garcialebias charrua
CACTGGTGTGTATGTGAGTGTTGTGTTGTGGGGGTGTCTGGGGTCCTCCCCCAGAAAATTTTCAATAAAGTAGATGCCATTTCCTGCATTCAGGTGTATCTTAACGGGTTGTTTAATTAACATCTATGTTTACCTACATAAGTACCATAACACTTGATTCAATAACTATTTCAGATGTAATGTCACAACAAGAAGTAGCCTGACCAACAGCTCTCCTTGTGTGAATAGAGCACACTCTGCTTCTCTCATGCATCCTAGCCAGTTGCATTAACACAGTATGAACAACATTCAGGAATTGTTTCTATAAGAACGTTATCAGATATTTTACATGAAAGCTAACATCGCTCCACCCACGAGGAAATGTAACCTAGGGTGAGCTAACCTCAGACAAACAAAGATAGCTTTAATGTGGAAGTATTTAAAGGTCCACTGACATGAATTTTTTACTATTCATAAAATTGCTCAAAATATATATATTTTATCATTTAAATATGTTTGTTTTTGCAAACAAAATGATAAATCACTTTAATTTTGCTTTAAAAGTGATTTTGAACTTCAAGCCGTGTTTAATCATGGGAAATCCGATTACACTCGAACGCACCATATGTGATGTCACACTGGGCAGAGGGCTGTGGTGTCTTTAATAGCGGACAATTTAAAACTGGACGAATTTATCAATCTATGTGAAGATTTGAGTTATTTGTCTTCATTTTGGGAAGCAGAAAATAGTTTGGGTGATGGAACAAGAAACAACAGGATCTAATTTAGGTCTGATGCTGTATCAGACTTACCTTCATGTCGAGCTGCTCATACCTGCGCACTGTGACAAGCCCAGAGCTCTGCCCAGTGTGACATCACAGATGGTGCGTTCGAGTGTAATCGGATTTCCCATGATTAAACACGGCTTGAAGTTCAAAATCACTTTTAAAGCAAAATTAAAGTGATTTATCATTTTGTTTGCAAAAACGAATATATTTAAATGATAAAATATATATATTTTGAGCAATTTTATGAATAGTAAAAAAATCATGTCAGTGGACCTTTAAGCTCACGGCATTATCTGAGGCATTTATGCCTTGTTGACGAACATCAAGGCAAAGAATACAGGCAAAAAAATAATAATTTCTAATAACTTAAAATAGTTACTGCAGTGGATGTTTTCATGCCGCAGAGCGACACAGGGCAAGAACTCTCAGTGAAATTATGTATGTAAGAGTACATTTTACATTGCACAACCCATTTAACACCTTATACAAAATCAGTTTAGTTTTAACTGATCATAGCAATCAGAGACTAAACTTGTGCACTGATGTGCTACATCAGGGTGTGTCTGAAAAAACAACAAAAAACAAACAAACAAGAGCTGCCAGTGGAGATGTAGCTGGCCCTGGGAGGAGGCGGGGTGGCCCTTGTGCAGCAGTAGCAGTGATAAACCAAGGGAGCACCATCTCTGTGGCCCATGCATCAGACCAGCCCACAGGAAAACAGCCCAGTCCTCCCAATTAGCCACTCCGGGCCTCTACCATCACCAAACTGAGAAATATCATCCTTGCTGAGAGGGACAGCCATTCTGAAAGGGTTAACACATTATACTACATCAGATGCTCATTCATTTATGTAGGGAAAGATAAAAAATTGTATCAAAGTTAAGACTCACATGACTTCTGATTTAAGGTTAATGTCTGAATCCTGAAATGTTGGTATGTGCACTTCATCAGAGGTCACATATCTCCTGTCCCTCTGTGAAACTCAACACAATACAATCTATAATAAGAACTTTGTTTTCAAAAAGGATCTATGGTAGGAGCAACAAGAGTGTAAAATGACTTATTTCATCAAGACTCATGAGTCACTGCACCTGTCTGTCTGTCTTGTAAAATAACTTCGTAATAAGAATCATGACTATGAATAAAAATTGGACAATGTATGTGTGCACAGATCAGTGCCAGTGCATTTTAATGAGGGATCAGAACATTTATGTTTTATTGTAATTACTAAATGTTAAATTTTGCACTTGTGTTGCACAGCCAGATTTCAGCATGCACAACAGTCATTTTAGTGCATGGCGGTATTGTCGACCTGCCAATGACAGCAAGAGGTGAATATTTTCTAATTATGTATGGGAATTAATTATTATAGAAGGAGCTACACCATGGATGGAAGGGTACTTCCTCAAAGTGGTGTCAAATGGTAAATATCTTACAAAAAGATCGGAAGCTCTCGGCCCTGACCTCTCTGGATGGTTTTCAGAATCTGTTGGAATCCTGGCAAAAACCAATGCAGACATGTTCCTGTTTTTGATTTTTTATTTATTTTGTACATCTACCTTATAATGTTTTTGCTACTTTTTCTTTTCTTTTGTTTATTCTTTAATGTATTTGTATCATTGATGTTCATCATTCTTTAGTTTGTAGCAGGTCGCTTTTGTAAATGAGCCCTCGAGGCTCAATAAGATTTACCTGACTAAATAAAGGTTGAATGAATGAAATGGTAATGTATAACTGCATCTCTCACACAGAATTAGCAGAGGATCTAAAGTTTTGTCATAACGTGCATTTGTCGATGCAGGATGAGGAGTTAAAGCTCAGAAATTGAGCTTAAAGGTAATTTTAAGATTACTACCAAACAAAAATGATAAAGGGGAGAATGCAACCACTAACAGATTCATTCCAGTCAATAAACTTCAATTATTCTGAACTTGTAGCTCACTTTTGCAGCATGAATGTGGAAACTTTCATAGCTTCTGTCGTAGAGTTACTGAATGAGCCACATAATACTGTAAATGAAACAAAGTGCTTTCCTGCTGTTACAGTGTTATTTATTTTAGCCTGAAGTAAATGCAAAAGAAACAAAAAACTACTCTTTTGAAACCTCTGAACTGAAGTTAAGTGTCTTTCAGAGACTGGGTGCATTTAAACAACAGTAAGCTGACTATATTAATTTAAAACAGTCGTCACTGAATGATGCAGAATGTAAAATATATATACATATATTTGTTTTGATGCCCTCTGTCAAACCAGTGATGCATTATTGATTATATTAAATAAAAGCTGTGATTAATGCTGTATCTTGGGTTCTCCACATTTTTTCTTTGTGCTTCATCTGAGCATGACCAGGTCAGGAGAGTGAGTGAAAAAACAACAGCTGGACACGTTTTATCTGAATCTCTCAGCTGTGTCCAGCGGTGTGACGAGTCAGCACCGGGCACAAAAGCAGCGTGGTCATAGCAGGTTCTGCTCATCACAATGATATGATCGTGTACAAACATGGTTCACGCTTTCATCTCTTTTCCTGACTGTAGCTTGTCATTTCACAATTTTATTAAAATACGCTTTACTGGCAGCAATAAAACCTTGACTAACTGCACGACAGATGAGTGTGTGTAGCAAATAAAGACCTGCAGGAAACCTGTGGTGCATGACAGAATATGTTTAGGGAACATCAAAACTCATAAATAAATACAGTGACAGGGAATGATACAGATGTACACAGCAAGCGCTTCACTAATAAAGACAGTTGCTGAAAATGCAACCATCAGAATCAAGGTCAAAATAAAGGCTCTGCTTGCATTCAAGGAGTCGTCCCAAGGACTTGCCACGTCATAAACTTGTCTAATAAATCCTGCAGGCTCTGACCTGACACAATGTTTTAAATATGCTGGTTTCTGTGCAACATTGTCAGATTGATGTTACTACTGCTACGTCAGATTTCACCTCATCTCTTCTTACTGTGACCCATTCTGAGCACTTATTTTAAATGTTTCATCTAATATTCTATATGAAAATGTGTTCTATTAGATAATATCTAGGTTTTATTTTTGGTTTTGTAAACTAAAGGGATCAAGTATGTGATGCCATGATACAAAAAGTTGGCAAATAGATGCAATATCTGTAAAATGACCTCTACGCCTGGACATCCATCCATCCATTAGCTTTACATGCTTCTTCCTTTTCGGGTCACGAGGGTCACTGATGCCCATGTTCAGCCAGCACTATGCGAGAGGCGGGGGACACCCTGGACAGGTCTCAGGGACACATAGAGACAAACAATTGTTCATTCTGTCACTCACACCTAGAAATAATTTAGAGTTACCAATTAGCCTAACATGCATTTTTTTGGTCTGTGGCAGGAAACTGGAATACTTGGAGAAAACCCACAAATGCACGGAGAGAACATGCAAACCAGTGGCGGCCAATGAAATGTCCACCAGGGGGGGCTATGTCTTTAAAAAAACAGAGGTAGAATTTATATACAGTTTTGTTGGGTGCCAGCACACGAGGGGGTGGAAGGGAATGAAAGAGCAGATAAACTTGCTAAAAAAGCATTGAAAGGAGAAATAACAGTTAAATAACAGTTAAATTAAATAACAGTTAATATTCCATTAGGGAAAGGAGAGGGTAAGGAAAAGAAAAAGAAAAATTGCAGAAAAGATGGAATGAAGACAAGAAAGGAAGAAGATTATTCAAAATACAAAAATCAGTTACAATAAATAATTATAGAGAAATATGTAGAAGAGAAGAGGTGATACTAGTAATGGCCATACACTTCTAAATGACACAATGTTCCTGATGGGGAAAAGGAATAACAGTAGATGTGAGGAATGTGGAGATACAGAAAGTGTAGAACATGTACTGATGAAGTGCATTAAATATACAGATGATAGGGAGAGATTAAAAGAAAAAGTAAAAGAGACAGGGAGAGTTTGTAGTTTAGGAGGAATATTAGGAGCTGAAGGTGATAGGAATAAAATAAATGATGTTAGAAAAGCATTGTTTAAATACAGTATTTAACATCAATATTAAAAATAGAACTGTATAAGGAAAGGAGGCCACAAACTGAGGTTCATAAAACCATACAGCATACATCTGTTGAATATAAAAAGTTTATATTGTCTGATATCTAACAGGTTTGACTTCAGCTCAAGTTTTGTACACAAGCTTGAGTTAAAATAACTTGCTTCAAAACTGAGTAATTCCTAAGTAGATTTTCAAAAGTGATGTTCTTTGCAAACTCCACCCAGAAAGGTCCCAGGCTGGGATTAGAGCTGGCAACCTTTCTCGCTGAGAGGCCAAAGCTCTACCATCTGCTCCACTGTGCCGCCCTATGTAAGGCCATTTGAACATATAATAAAACCATCATCTCTCTAATAATAATAATAATAATAATAATAATGTCACATTTTGTCATCTGTGTTTCCATACAAGACAAAATTTGTCTCTGCATTTAACCCAATCACCACCAGGTGGGGCAGTGGGCAGCTATAGAAAGCGCCCGGGGAGCAATTTGGGGATGAGGTGTGCTGCTCAAACACACCACAAGGTATGCAGTGACCGGGGTTCGAACCTGGGTCTTTCGGGTCCCAAGTCGGTTCCCCTGCCTCTACACCATCTTGGCCCCCAATGACAGTTTATTTAGAAAGTCTTGAAGATCTTTTGGAGATTACATGATGTTATGATATGTATTGAATATTTAGCTCCAGATGTGTCCATTCTAGGAAGAATGTACGTGACATGTATTTGAGGCTGAAAGCATAAATGAAACATAAAAGTGACGTGGCATTCTGCATATGTGAAGTGTTCATGTTGGCAAGGAAAAATAGAAATAGGAAAAATGGCTATGATTTTTTCCCCCAGATATAATAAACTATCTTGCCCTATAATATGTTGCCTTTTTTCTTCAACTTATCTTCTGAGGGTCACTTCCTGCAGGTTCATGCAGGGCCATAAAAAGAGGATTTAGTAGTGGTTCTTCACCACACTTCAGCTCTGACTTTCAGAGACATCCACTCTCAATAGATTGTTTATGAATGAAAAAAGCCTTTTCCTCATATCCTGCTCTTCTAAGGAGCTCTTCAAACCTTGTGCTGACATGCATCATGGCTGATCAAATCGCAAACGGATTTGATGGAGTTGGTCACTAAAGGCACATGTCAGGATGAATTTTTAACATGAGGACTAAATATGTACAATACAGCCCAATTTAAACAGACAAATGTGAACATGGAGATATCAAACCAAACCTAAACTCCTAAGAAAATACGTCTTATTAAACAAAAGTCAAAGTCAAAAAAGTCAAAGTCAAAGAAGAATATCATGAGTACTTATTGTTTTAACTATTTAAAATCATCTTCTACTGTCTATTTATGAAGGCTGATAATTATGCTGCATGCAATTCACATTTAAAGTCAGTGTTTCAGAAAAGTTGTCTGGTTTCTGCAGAAATAGTGGAAACATCCATCAAAAAATCAGAAGTTTCCTTTGAAAAACAGTTTCTGCTTTAGCCAGTGTAACTCTATAGGCACCCAGAGGACGTACAGTACAGTATATGAATAACTCAAGGCAGCTCACTGAGAAAATCACTTGATTAGGACCACAGACGTTTTGCATTTATTCTACATTTTGCTATCAAAGGTATAAAGAAAACTTCCCGTAATCAAGGTACTGTCAGGGTTTCAGACAGGTCAATGAACCCAATGGTGTAGACAAGAGTCAGACTCAAGGATTATAAAAATAAATACTTTTAATAACAAATTAAAGAGCTGACAGGGCAGGTTAAACTTACTCACAGAGATCAGGACAGACTGGATCAGAACAGGGCAGATCAGGAGTCAGATAGCTTCAAGGTGGAGGTGAGAATGCATCAAGGATCTGCTCTGAGCCCCTTCTTGTTTGCTCTGGTGATGGACCGACTAACAGATGAGGTCAGGCAGGAATTCCCATGGACTATGATGTTTGCAAATGACATTGTGATATGTGGTGAGAACAGGGAACAGGTGGAAGAGAACTTGGAGAGGTGGAGGTATGCACTTGAAAGAAGAGGAATGAAAGTCAGCTGAGTAAGATAGAATACATTTGTGTGAATGAGAGGGAGGCTGGTGGAACAGTAAGGCTACAAGGAGCAGAGGTCACAAAGGTGCAGGACTGATGAGTGTGGTAAAGAGGTGAAGAAGAGAGTCCAGGCAGGATGGAGTGGATGGAGAAAAGTTTCAGGAGTGATTTGTGACAAAAAGGTGTCAGCAAAGGTCAAAGGAAAAGTTTACAAGACAGTGGTGAGACCAGCTATGTTGTATGGTCTGGAGACAGAGACATGGACAAAAAGACAGGAGACAGAACTGGAAGTGGCAGAAATGAAGATGCTGAGGTTCTCCTTAGGAGTGACAAGGATGGATAAGATCAGGAATGAGATCATCAGAGGTACAGCACATGTTGAACAACTGGGAGATAAAGCTAGGGAGGCCAGACTGAGATGGTTTGGACATGTCCAGAGGAGGGACAGTGGGTATATTGTTGAATATGAGTGTGAATAGTGTATTATGTTATTTTTTTCCAAATTTCAATTTATTTATTTATTTATTCATGTCACTGATAATGAGGTACCTGTCAGGATGGCACCATCTAGTGGGCATCTTGTTGGTCTTGTCTGTTCCCCTTGTGATGTTTTTCTGTTTTATTAGTTTCCCTTCTAGTTTAGTCTCCATGTTTGATTACTCTGTTTAAACATTCACTATGTAATTTCTGGAGAACGCAGGGACTTAGAAAAATTTTCATCAGGTAAAAGCATTCTGCCACAGTCCGTTCTCTGTTGAACTTGAGTTCTGCAGCTCCGCCTCCTGCTGAATGTCCACTCGAGCCGCTTCAATATTCTGTGATTATATGTTAATAAAACATTCTAAAAATCTATAATAAAACCATGAATCACTGGTCCTACAACACAAAAACCAGCAGAAATCAGCAGAGGTTCACGCAGCAACGTTGGACATGATTTAATTCGCTCGTGACTTCCTCGTTTCTGTCAGTGCAGGAATGGAATTTCTGGAATGCTCTACCTCCTCTACATGTCCTGTCTCAGCGCTGCGAAGTTCTGTGATTATATGTTAATAAAACGTTCTAAAAAATATAATAAAACCATGAATCACTGGTCCTACAACACAAAAACCAGCAGAAATCAGCAGAGCTTCACGAAGCAACGTTGGACATGATTTAATTCGCTCGTGACTTCCTCATTCCTGTCAGTGAAGGATGAAGCGATCACTTGACTTTTGGCAAAAAAACAAAATAAAAGTCCAGCTCTGGGATGAAGAAGGGATATTTAATACATTTGTGTCACATACAAATCAGTCCTGCATCGCTTTGCAATCCTTTGAATGAGAACGTGCGCGGCGCTGGGGCTGGGACAGGCGTGACAAACAACTCTGTTTTTATTGGCTGATCATTGTCCGGGTCACTCTGTGTTTTCAGTGTTTTTATAAATGCTGATAGAGAAGCAAGGGGACTATAGTTTTTTTCAGAGATTACTTTGTATGCTGTCCTCACGACACGTGACTATGTGAGGCTAGACAGCCAGCTAACAAAAAGTAAATAACAAAAAAAGTCCTCACTCAAGCTTGCTTTCTTGATTTTTACTGAAGACTTCTTGAACTTTCTTTACTTTATAAGTTTTTGTAACTGAAATGTACAGAAAAGAAAAACAACTGAATAATACATGCCAACGTTATACACACCACGCTTAAACAATACAATAGCTTAACTCAACTTAGCTCAATATTACAAACACGTTAAATGGTGTTTTAATACTTACAAAGACGAAAACCTTCCAAGGTACAAGTGCTAAGAGCATATTTAGCGCTATGAGTTATCTTAACCGCTGTTAACTGCTGTTAACTGCTGTTAACTGCCGTTTTTGACCAACTTGTCCTGATACGTCAAAGATTGTACCTTAAGCAAGAGTGCTCACTCCTAGCGTGCAGCATGTAAAACGATATTCTCAAGGGAGAGAGGAGCCACTCTGACCAGAATTTAAAACCCAAACATCTTCTACGTTTCTACCATGCATTTACTTAAACTAGTTATAACTTTAAATTTCTGTCTTTTAACAAAAGGCAGCACACTCCCCGCTTGATATAATCACATTCTATCACAACAAACAATATTACATATTTGAAACTCACTTGGTCATTTAGCATCAAATGACAATCACTCGGTTTCTGAAAGTAAAACAATAATCTCTGAAACTGGTCTTAAGAATACTTTAACAGTCCCATTTTGTACAATTCGTACTTCTACTTTGCGGACTTTTGTGTCTCTGCTGGTAAAAGTCCTCACCAACAGTCCAAGGCCCAAACACATCTAGACCAACGGAGGTGAAAGGTGGTTCAGGGGTGATTCTGTCTGCAGGTACGTCTGCCATTTTCTGAACCTGCATTTTGCCTCGCAGCTTACGACATACAACGCACTTATGAATGACAGAGGATACCAGGCGTTTACCTCCAACCACCCAAAATCCAGCACCACGGACAGCTCCTTCTGTCATGTGTCTTCCTTGATGAGACACTTGCTCATGGAAGTGTCTTACTAGTAACGTGGCTATGTGGCAGGTAGATGGGATGATCAGAGGGTGCTTTTTATTCTCTGTGAGGTCGGCAGAGGACAGACGCCCCCCAACTCTTAAAAGGTTGTCTTCGTCCACTATGGGACTGAGCTTTTTGAGTGTGTCAAGTTTTACATTTGTCTGTCTTCCTTCTTTCTGGTTTTTGAATGTCTCCTTGTATGCATCTTGTTGAACAGCTCGTATGACGATGGCTTTGGCTTGTGTGAGTTCTTGAACGCTTGGTATCTCACTGAAACTTTTCCATCCCTTTTTTCCATTTGTCTTTTGTTTGAAGGATCTGATGACATGAATGAGTCTGGATATGACTCTGCACAGTGTGGTCCAGCTGGAATATTTTTCAAAACGCTCTGAGCTTAGCTGAGACTTCATTGTTGTAGTTTTTAGTACTTTAACTTCTGGACGTATCTCTGTGTCTTTTTCAGGTGATGAAAGGCGTTTGAGGGCTTGTTCTCTATTATTAGGCAGCTTTTTTCTCTGAGAGCAAAAAGGTAATGGTGCCACCCAGCTGTTCTCTTGGTTTTGATAGACTTCATTGTCCATTATTGTTAGAAATGTTTTGTCATCAATTGACATAGCTTGTTTGTCATCATACTCAGACCTAACAAACACAGTGTGTCCCAAACTATCCGTGTCACAGGCAGTGTTTAAAGGAGCCCCATAATTCTCTTTAACATGAATTATGTTTGGGCAGGGCTCAAAGTAGGATGCACGACCATTATCTAAGGTGTGTGTTCTGTAAACGTTGACCTCTGACTGACCATGAGCGTTTCCTAAACACACTTCTCCCACAATAACCCAACCTAAGTCTAGCCTCTGGGCATAAGGTGCATTGTTGGGCCCGTTGATTTGCTCACGTACCTTATGAACCCTGAGGATGTCCCTGCCCAACAGTAAAAGGATAGGAGCATCGTGATCGACAGGTTGGATTTTGTCTGCAACTTTGAGTAGATGTGGGTGATGCTGCGTCATCTCAGGAGAGGGTATTTCAGCTCTGTCATCTGGAACAGAGTCGCATTCTATCAGAGGAGGTAGCTGGAGGCTGATCTTTCCATCCATGGACTCGATGAAGAAGTTTACAGCTCTCCTTCCTGATGTCTGTGCTTTTCCAGAGCAAGTCTTTAATGTGTAAGGAATAGGACTGGACTCAATATCAAAAAGGCTGAAAAACTCTGACTTTGCTAGTGACCTATTTGACTGTTCGTCTAGTACAGCATACATTTTAATAGCTCTTTCTTTTTGGCCAGCAGGATATGCTTTGACTAGACTGATCTTAGAACATGAGCGTGGACTATCACCTTGTCCACATATCTCTGTGCATTTTGAGACAACTGAGAGTGAGTTGTCTACTTGCTCTTCACTGTCATTGTTTTCTTGTATTGTGCTCTCTGGAGTGCAAGAGGGACCAGGATGCATTGCTGATAAGTGTTTTGAACTGTCGCACTCTATGCATTTAACTGCTACTTTACAGTCTTTTGCAAGATGTCTGACAGATCCACAGCACCTGTAGCAGATGTGATGCTCTTTCAAGTAGGTCTTTCTTTCCTCAATGGGTTTATTTCTAAAAAGCTTACACTTTTTGAGCGGATGTGGTTTTCTGTGGATTGGGCACTGGCGATCTGGTTCCTCCAATTCATTTGGACTCCTTTGCTTAGACTCTGCTGTGATCTCTGTTTTATGTGCAGAAACAGTAGTTTTTTGACTGTTTGGTTTCAGTTTTTCTGCGTGAGAAAGGAAATGGCTGTTAGGATTGAATATTGCAAAGCTAGGGTCATTTCTCATTTTTGCCTGCTGCTGAATGAACTGTGTGAAAACTGCGAAAGGAGGAAATGACACCCTATGAGTCTCTTTGTACTGTGTTCCTACAGTTGTCCATCTTTCCTGTAAGTTGAAGGGAAGCTTTTCAACTATTTGTCTGACTCCTCGAGCTGTGTCTAGGTATGCAAGCCCAGGCAGGCCACCATCTTGTTTAGCACACTGAAGCTCCATTAAGATGTCGCCGAGCTCTTGCAGTTTAACATTGTCTTTGTTTGTCAGCTTGGGAAAGTCTTCTACTTTTTTTAAAAGTGCGTCCTCAATAACCTCGAGTGAACCATAACACTCTTCAAGGCGTTGCCAGATCCTCTCGGAACCTGCCGCAGGATTGAGGACGTGTACAGCACGAATGCGTTTTGCCTGTTCAGATGACTTTGGACCTAAATATTTTGTCAATAAGTCTAATTCTTCTCTTGGAGACAGACTTAGGTCTTTGGTGGTGCTGATGAATGAGGTTTTCCATGCCCAATAATTTTCAGGTTTGTCATCGAATTGTAGAAGACCTGTACTCACTAATTCTTTGCGGATAAGGTATTTTGCAAAATCTTGAGTATTGTTTGTTGAGCATGTGTGCACAGTCGGCTCCTGTTTAATTACACTGTTTGTTGATAGTGGGTTTGTTTGAATGTTGACTGCGACAGGATTGGCTACCTGTGCACTGCCTTGTATTTTTTGGGCATGGTCATTTCTTTCATGAGGCTGTTCTTCATTGTGCTGAGTGTCAGGGAATAACTCACACTGCTGTTGAACATATTCACTCGTTCGCTGCGCAGGGCTGTTAGGTTCCGCTTCAACGCAGAGTTCTCTACAGAGCTCCCCGCTCTGATTCTCTGCTTCTTCATAAGCTGTGGCTTCTGCTTCAGCTGCAGCTATTGCTTTTTGACACTGGAGGACATGTAGATCTGCATCTAGTTCAGCTTTTTGTTTCATCATGTCAGCTTCTTTTTTAGCGAAGGCTAGTTGCGCACGTGCTGCTTGAGCTTTAGCGTAGGCCCTCGCAGCTGAAGAACCTGTTGATGATGAAGACGTTCGATGAGACTGCCTGGTGGGTGCTCTGGATACCTGTGACCTGGTGTCGAATGGTTGTGGTTGCTGCTCCCCTGTAGCTGATTGAGTGGTAACTTCTGGTTGTTGCTCATCACCAGTAGCTTTACTTGACTGCTCAGCATCGTAGTATCTGTGATAGCTTCTCCCCGAGCGAAGACTCATGTTGCTTAAGTAGCTCTGTATGCTTGAACCCGCTGAGTAACACGTCTTTTTACTATGCTGTCCTCACGACACGTGACTATGTGAGGCTAGACAGCCAGCTAACAAAAAGTAAATAACAAAAAAAGTCCTCACTCAAGCTTGCTTTCTTGATTTTTACTTAAGACTTCTTGAACTTTCTTTACTTTATAAGTTTTTGTAACTGAAATGTACAGAAAAGAAAAACAACTGAATAATACATGCCAACGTTATACACACCACGCTTAAACAATACAATAGCTTAACTCAACTTAGCTCAATATTACAAACACGTTAAATGGTGTTTTAATACTTACAAAGACGAAAACCTTCCAAGGTACAAGTGCTAAGAGCATATTTAGCGCTATGAGTTATCTTAACCGCTGTTAACTGCTGTTAACTGCTGTTAACTGCCGTTTTTGACCAACTTGTCCTGATACGTCGAAGATTGTACCTTAAGCAAGAGTGCTCACTCCTAGCGTGCAGCATGTAAAACGATATTCTCAAGGGAGAGAGGAGCCACTCTGACCAGAATTTAAAACCCAAACATCTTCTACGTTTCTACCATGCATTTACTTAAACTAGTTATAACTTTAAATTTCTGTCTTTTAACAAAAGGCAGCACACTTTGTCTAACATCAGTCTGTCAGTAGATAGTGACTGAGTGAAGAAATATGTTAAAAATATATTGTTAGAAAAGTTACAGACTGCATTACAAAGTGCAGCTTTAACCTCCAGTTTAGTCTCCTTGTTTATTTACTCTTAGTTTAACCTTTATTGGTTTCCCTTCTAGTTTAGTCTCCATGTTTGATCACTCTTAGTTAACCTCCAGTTTAGTCTCCTTTTTTATTCAACCTTCATTAGTTTCCCTTCTAGTTTAGTCTCCATGTTTATTTACTCTTAGTTTAACCTCCAGTTCTGTCATCCTAGTTTACTTTCCATGTTTCAGGTTTAGTTCCCAGTCCTGCTCTGTGTCTTTAGTTAGTTATTTGTTCCCAGGTGTTTTGTGATTGTGTCCTGTCTTGTCTGGGTGTGTATATATAGCTTGCCTGTCAGTCTGTTCCTTGTGGTGTCCTTGTTGGGTATGTCCTGTCTGATCCAGTCTGTCCTCACTCCTACAGCACATCTGAACATTCTTCAAATCTGTTTGCTTTTAATCCTAAATGCGCCTGGATGTCTGAGAAACTCCACTGGGTCCTTGTTGTAAGATCCTACTGAGCCATGGGTTCAATCGGGCCTTGCTTTTCAGGTCTCTAATCCTCTGGAAACATCTGCTGGAGCTCAGCTGCAACACATCTGTGCCCCCTTATTTTAAAGAAACATCTTTACTTGACTCAAGTCATCATTATTATTATTATTCATTAGTTTTTGTGTCTAGATTTAAACGTCGACAGTCCAAAGTGTGGGGCTGCTTCACCTGGTGACTCTGCGGTTCATCAGGCACTGCTGCAGCGTGTCCACCAATCACTGAAGAACCAGGGAGTACCAGATGAACGCTCATCTCCTCCCCAGAGATGTCTTCAGCTAGAGAAGCAAATGGATTCAGACAAATGTTGCTCACGCACACTTCAGGTTACTGAGATGCATTTTCATAGTTCATCTCTTTTAATAAGACGTGTTTAATACAACTCCAAAATGCAACAGGTTTTTGTTGTTGTTGTTGTTGTTGCTTTTTTACACAAATATTGCAGTTTTAAAGAAAAACAAAGAGAAAAGAAAGCTGCAGCCATGTGGATGGCTTTGAAGACTTCACAGACATTATGACTATTTGCTGTTCTATTTGAATCACTAATGTCAGTGTACAAAATATCATGTCAAAACAAGTCTATTTATTTTGCTATAATTTTAAGTCTCACTTAATAACATAAATCTTGAGAAAAACATGGTTAAGTGCAAATGTATGCCTTACTTATTCACAAGAATTAAAAGACAAACAAAAGGACAAAGGACATGTTTATTCTAGGTTTTTTGCATTCTTTTGATATGCCAAATATATAGAGATGGTGCCATTTTATAACTTGTCAATCATTTTTAGGTGATTAAAATGTTTGCTGGAATGTTTGTTTGTTTGTTTGTTTGTTTGTTTGTTTGTTTTTTGGTGTGACGATGAAAGTAAAATCCCGCCTGAAGCAGGTACTCCAGTTTAGGGAATTTGTGCAAATTGGTGTTGTCATCTGTGATTGGCGCTCCACTTTCCCTGCACGTCTTTGAAAGCTCTGCAGCTGCCTCTGAAATGTAAAAACACAAAGTTCAGAAAGAAGAAAGAGGAGTGACAGCAACAACACTTACTTACAACTTCAAACTTTTTTGTTGTCCATGCAAACACTGAAACTTGTGATGGGTGCACGCTCAGCACATGCTCTCTGTCTAACTGCATGCGTTTAGAGCAGGGGTGCCCAAAGTGGGGCCCGCCAAGCTGTCCTCATTACTATATTCTATATTCTACTGTACTATACAGTATACAGGTAGTCCCCGACTTACGAGCGAGTTCCGTTCCTGCGAGGTGCTCGTAACACGAAATCTCCTATGTCGGAACCCGAAACACGTGTCGCTCGTAAGTCCGGATTTTCGGTCGTAAGTCGGAAAATGTATGCTAGCGCTACTATGAACACTCGTTTTTCAAAACAAGCGTACATACTGGTTCATAAACATGCACAGAACTTTGTTTACAAACGGTTAGCTAACACACTTTCATCTAAAAACACATACCAGTGCTGTAGTTTCTGTTTTTTTCTGTACAACTTTACTGTTCGTTAGTCCGCTCGTAAGTCTGGAACCTTGTATGTCGATCTGCTCGTAAGTCGGGGACTACCTGTACTATATTCTATATTCTACTATACTATATACTATATTCTATATTATACTATATACTATGACATTAATGTTAAATGGAAAGTCAGCTCAGCGACTACCTTAATGGCACTATACAGCTGGGCTATTTTGTGCATTAAGTTATTTAATTTGACTAATTTATATTTTATTTTGACAGACTTCCTACAGCTTCCTGCCACTGAAGAACATTTTCCTGTGATCCTGCACTAATACAATTATAAATCACACACAAAGCTTAAAAATAGCCTGAATTGTAAATATGAACTGGCTTCATTAGTGATTTTAGCCTCTTTTTGGCGGGGTGATCAAGCACCCCTAAATTTAAACTCACCACCAAACGTAGCCTGTTCTGTAATGTTCTTTATACAAAATGGAAGGTTAAATAACTGTATAATAAATACATGGATTTTACTTAAATAATGTATTAAATTAATGCATTTGGCCTGCAGCCCTCTGATAGATTTTAATTTGGCCCTCTCAGGGAAAATGTTTGGGCACCCCTGGTTTAGAGGCCTCCACCACGCCCTTACCGCACAAACATGCTCTAAGATGATCGCTTTCCCAAAATATTTAATGACATGAAGAGGTCCGGTAATTGAGTAAAGATTAGACTTAGATAACAGCCTTAAAGTCACATCTATAATTCTTCATTTTGCTGTTTCTCTGTGTCAGCGACACTCTGCCACTCATGTATTCACACACACACAAACTGGCATGTCCAGAGGTGAAGCTCACGTACCATAAACCAGATCGCTGATACTGGACTGTACCTGCAGCAGCCATGACAACCAGGAGTCACATCCAGTCTGCTGAATCAGAGAATCCAAATCAGTTCAGAACAAAATGTTGTCACAAGTGCTTCCAACACGTTCTCTCATGTGCACAGAAACAGCAAACAGATTCAAACAGATGTGTTGCACATCAGTCAGTGGTGTGAAGATGTGCACTCTGCTCCATCCTGAGCAGAAAACTTCTCTTATATCTAACAACTGAGCTTAGGGGATCAAAATGTAGTTACAAATTCTCATCAAACATTCAGCTTCTTATGATTAATAAAAGTAAATTACTGTATATGAATAAATTAATGGTTTTCTTGTTTTGTCACATGTTATACATGCAGTGCTCCCTTTTCTTCACTCGTCCCCAATAAGTTCAGGCAGGCCATGGCCTTATTCATTCGTGCTCATCTGCTTATACAGACTCATGTTCGTGCTGCTGTTCGACGTATTGTTTTTAAGCTATTAGTGCTTAGTGTATATTTAGTTGATGCTTTTCTTAGTTCATATCTTAGATCTTATTACTGTTTTCTTTTACAATTTATTGTTGGATGTAACTGGGACCCTGTGTACATAATTTCACTCCACCATATGTACCACATGTGTTGCGAATGACGATAAAGAAACTCTGAATCTCACTCTGAATCTTATTTATATTAATTTTTTTGTCAAAAGAACATACTGTATTGGATTCATTGAGCAGTTTGGCAACATTTGGTTTCCATCAACATGGAAATGCAATTACAATTTTAAAAAGTTAACTTTGAGGCTATAGTCAGGGAGAGTATAAAGAGGATCCATATTGACCACAAAAACAGTGTTTTTTTTTTTTTTTTTGGTCTTTGGTACAACTGACCTATGACCCAGTCACAAACAGGATGAACTGTAAGAACCAAGAGACAAACATTTTGTGCATCCAAGTCATTTGTGGTTGTAAAGCTCAGGGAAAAAAAACTTTAAGATATAAGCTACCTGTTAAAACTGTCTGTCCTGGTACAACTCCCTCACAGATCACAGCAGCATTCCTCTGAATATGAAGCACTTTACAAAACTACACTGAAAACTGAATTAAATCCTCATTTATCTGACTTACATTTCAACAACTGGCATTGCTCCCTGTAGTTTCTTTACAATAAAATCTAAAATTCTCCCTCTTTTCCACATTGCCCCATCATCCACAAAAAGTAAAAAGACCATTCCATTTGATGTGCTCAAACCTTGTTGGGAGAAGGGAAAGACAAAAATGAATAACTTTGGATGGATAGTAAGTCCTGCAGTTACGGTAATTATATCAATCTGAATTAATTAAACATGTCTCTGCCTAGAGTTCCACCACAGATGCTTCTGGGTGATGCAGTTGATTGAAAACTATTAAATAAGAAGGACAAGGATATATATTTTATTTTGAATGCATATACTGTGCAGGACTACATCAATCAAAACATTTTTATGTGCATATTTATACAGATGCTTAAAAAAATACAGCTAATCAAATCGGGATAGTGTTCATTGCGCCACAATTTAGTATTAAAGTAGGGGAAAGGGTTAGTGACAGAGTGACAGTTTAAACAGGAGAAATGGGTTGAAGAGGTTAAGATCACTTTCATTCGCTCAGCCTCTAGTTCATCTTGCAGCACATCCAGTCAGATAGTAGATTGGCCATATTAATTGTAATACAACAAACACTTTATAGAATCGGTGGGTTGACAAATACATTTCTTTGGTTCCAGCTCATTATGGGGCTAACAGAAATAAATGGCAGATAAAGCTCCAAACGATTTTCAGTTGATATTAATATTAGGTTTAGTACAGGACAGAAATAAAAGGAATTATGAAAAAAGAAATAGGGATGGCAAAAGCAGTGAGAGGGAAAAAGAAAAGGGTGGTGATTTTACAAGATCCATAGGAAAAAAAGAGAAATGAGAATAACAGGAAGGAACAGGAGGGAGAATGCAATTATATCACAACTACTGTACACTCAGGCAAACTGGACTAAACAACACCACCAACACAACCAGTCACATTTCCCTGTCTGGAAACACCAGATGGGGAAATGTGACTGTGAGGGAAATGAGACAATATAATTTTTTTGTTTGTTTGTGTTGTCAAAATTATCAGGATGCAAGAAATCAGTAAATTCAAAAGCTTAATAATTTTAAAATGAAACTAGACCACTTATTTAACAACAATTCATGAAACAAACGTTTTCATTAGGTCTTTTTTTTTTAGACAGAGTGTGTTTGAAAGGATCTGAGGTAATTTATTCATCCATTCATTCATTCATTTATTCGTTCATTTATTCATTTGTTCATTTATTTATTCATTCATTCATTTATTCATTCATTCATTCATTTATTCATTCATTTATTCATTTATTTATTGATTCATTCATTCATTCATTTATTGATTCATTTATTTATTCATTCATTCATTTATTCATTCATTCATTCGTTTATTCATTCATTCATTTATTCATTCATTCATTTATTCATTCATTCATTTATTCATTCATTCATTCATTTATTTATTCATTCATTTTTTTTCATTTATTCATTCATTCGTTTATTTATTTATTCATTCATTCATTCATTTATTCATTCATTTATTCATCCATTCATTTATTCATTCATTCGTTTATTCATTCATTCATTCATTTATTCATTCATTCATTCATTCTGGGCAACATTCGGTTCATACTCCTTTCCAGTTGGTGGCGGTAATGCATTATTAAGCTATTTCTCAACCGCCAATAACAAAGAAGTAGAAAAAGAAGACGACCTCTACGTCATCAACAGTTGACGGAAGTGATTGGTCACGTGCCACTAGAAGAAAGCACCAGATAAACATGGCGTCCTACATGAAGATCATCAGCGCTGCCCGGCATCTCCACAGAAACCCAGCTCTGGTTGAGCGGTCTTACAGATGCAGGCCGGTCCTTCATGTGACCCAGACGTCAGCACCGAACCAGGTCCGGACCACACGGCTCTTCAGCACCTCCTCCTGTACAGGAGTCACCACGGCCATGAGAGCCGGTGGGCTGCCCGGACTCCGCCGCTGGGTCCGGGTCGCAAAAGTCCCCCTCCTTCCAACCCGTTTCTCTGGAGCCTGCACCCTCCAGGCCCAGCTCTACAGTCACCGGGCCAGCGGGGCCGGGTTCTCCGGGGAGGACGGAGCAGAGAGCGCAGGTTCTGGTGGTGAGGAGTCAGGAGGAGGAGATGAAGAAGGTCCGTACAGCGGCGCTCAGATGACGGCTCTGACACCAATGATGGTTCCGGAGGTGTTTCCTCATGTCCCGCTGATAGCTGTTTCCAGAAACCCGGTCTTCCCCCGGTTCATAAAGATCATAGAGGTAAGCATCATGGACTCAAATCAGTCTGGTACCTCAGGCTGCATCAGATGATTGAATATACTGTATATATATTTGTTCAATTATATAATTAAAGATCAGAATCTAACATTTAATTTTATTACAAGTTCTGATCATTTTAAATTTAATTTCTGTAGTGTAAAACCCAGTTAACGAGTTGTTTTAGCTGTTGTTATAGTTTATGATTTTAAAGTAATTATAGTAATTGTGCTTCTTTTCTGCTCTTGTTCAGAGTCTGACAAGCTAATGGTAATCTGCTTTAACCTCCCTGATGAGGAGCAGGCAGTAAAGCTGATGTAGAGGAGCCTGGACACTGATGGCACAAGGCGAGACTTTTGTCAGCCATCATGCTAGGTGCTACGTGGATCACTCTGTGCTGTTTGCATGTGTAATCCACATCTTGTGCTGCTGTATGCTGTGTCATCAATCCACAAGTGCTCAGAAAAATCTCTAGTGTACTAAAACAAGCTTGTATCAAGACTACCAGTTAGAGCTGGGTCATATCATATCGTTCCCGGTATTACCGGTAAAAAAAAGCTTGCCCAGGCAAAAAAGTTATACTGTATCATGATATGCTAATTTCATGACGTAATACGTAAGGGCGCCCCGCCCCCTTAACAACAGAGCGCTTAAAACGAACAAACTGAACTGTGCACCTCCCCTCCACCAGTCTGCGTGCAATACTAGCTAGCTAAAATGCTAAAAACAAACAACTCGCGTCTCAGCTTCTCTCCCCACTGCTCTAAACTGCAGAAACAGAGGATCAAATGTCTCCCCCCCACCCCGCTCTGAGCAACGGGTGCGGGATGGTTTCCCTCGCTCTAAAAACTGTCGGTAAATGCGTGGCTCTCCACGGACCAAGAGGCAGGTGATAAAGACAGATCAGTCCGAAAAATGAATCAGAGAAATGAATCATTCCTGCATGAATAGATGAAGCTGAAACACCAACAAGCTTCAGGGTCAGCTGATCACAGCTTGAAGGGACGGTCTACCTCAATTCAGGGAGTTGGATTGTGGAATGTTCTGGAGCAGGGGTCACCAACATGGTGCCCGCGGGCACCCGGGTGCCCCCAAGGACCATTTGAGGTGCCCGCGGACCTGTTCTAAAAATAGCACAACTCACTACTAAGCTGCATTTAAAATTACATTTTATTCAGTTGTTATTCTTTTTTTGTATTTATATACAAGCCCAAAACCAGAAAAGTTGGCACGTTGTGGAAATCGCAAATAAAAACAGAATACAATGACTTGCAAATCTTTTTCAACCTATATTCAATTGAACACACTGCAAAGACCACATACTTAACGTTCGAACTGGTAAACTTTGTTATTTTTTGCAATTATTAGCTCATTTGGAATTTGATGCCTGCAACATGTTTCAAAAAAGCTGGCACAAGTGACAAAGAAGACAGAGAAATTTGAGGAATGCTCATCAAACACTTATTTGGAATATCCCACAGGTGAACATGCAAATTGGGAACAGGTGGGTGCCATGATTGGGTATAAAAGCAGCTTCCTTGACATGCTCAGTCATCCACATAGAAGGATGGGGCGAGGGTCACCACTCTGTGAACAAATGCGTGGGCAAATTGTCGAACAGTTCAAGAACAACTTTTCTCAACGAGCTATTGCAAGGAATTTAGGAATTTCACCATCTACGGTCCGTAATATCATCAAAAGGTTCAGAGAATCTGGAGAAATCACTACACGTAAGGGGCAAGGCCGAAAACCAACATTGAATGCCCGTGACCTTCGATCCCTCAGGCGGTACTGCATCAAAAACCGACATCAGTGTGTAAAAGATATCACCACATGGGCTCAGGAATACTTCAGAAAACCACTGTCAGTAACTACAGTTCGTCGCTACATCTGTAAGTGCAAGTTAAAGCTCTACTATGCAAAGCAAAAGCCATTCATCAACAAGATCCAGAAACGCCGCCGGCTTTGCTGGGCCCGAGCTCATCTGAGATGGACTGATGCAAAGTGGAAAAGTGTTCTGTGGTCTGATGAGTCCACATTTCAAATTGTCTTTGGAAACTGTGGACGTCGTGTCTTACGGACCAAAGAGGAAAAGAACCATCAGGACTGTTATAGGCGCAAAGTTCAAAAGCCAGCATCTGTGATGGTATGGGGGTGCATTAGTGCCCAAGGCATGGGTAACTTACACATCTGTGAAGGCACCATTAATGCTGAAAGGTACATACAGGTTTTGGAGCAACATATGCTGCCATCCAAGCGACGTCTTTTTCATGGACGCCCCAGCTTATTTCAGCAAGACAATGCCAAGCCACATTCTGCACGTGTTACAACAGCGTGGCTTCGTAGCAAAAGAGTGCGGGTCCTCCCCTGGCCTGCCTGCAGTCCAGACCTGTCCCCCATTGAAAATGTGTGGCGCATTATGAAACGTAAAATACGACAACGGAGACCCCGGACTGTTGAACAACTTAAGCTGTACATCAAGCAAGAATGGGGAAGAATTCCACCTGAAAAGCTTCAAAAATTGGTCTCCTCAGTTCCCAAACGTTTACTGAGTGTTGTTAAAAGGAAAGGCGATGTAACACAGTGGTAAATATGTCCCTGTGCCAACTTTTTTGCAATGTGTTGCTGCCATTGAATTCTAAGTTAATGGTTATTTGCAAAACAAAATAAAGTTTCTCCGTTCGAACATTAAATATATTGTCTTTGCATTCTATTCAGTTGAATATGGGTTGAAAAAGATTTGCAAGTCATTGTATTCTGTTTTTATTTGCGATTTGCACAACGTGCCAACTTTTCTGGTTTTGGGCTTGTATAAAATGTCTATCTTAATAATATGTTCTTAAAAGTACGTTTATTATAAAAAAATTTCAATTTACGCTTTGTTATTTCCAAACAGTTTATCAAACTGGTGCCCTTTGTATGACTCCGTACCCAAGAAGTAGCTCTCAGTTTCGAAAAGGTTGGTGACCCCTGTTCTGGAGAGTGATTTAGTTGTTTTAGGAAACTACACCTGCACTTTAGTTTTTGTGGTGGATTTTGTTGATCTATATTTTGTGCAGACTTTTTCTATCTAAATAACAGATCTTTTTTATTTTTTTAGTTGGAGACTGAATACTTTACTAAATAATGTAATTTCAGTAAAATTACCCCTTGTTGTTTTATTTTTATTTTTATACAATACTGCAAATCAACATGTTAAGTTAATTTTGTCAAATAAATAAATTTGATTTCTGGTTGTTGTTTTTTTTCGGTTATATCACGAAATTTATCGTTATTGTGATAATGCTCTGAAATATCACAATATAATTTTTTAGCCATATTGCCCACCCCTACTACCAGTACAACACAGAGTATTGAGTAATGAGTCTATTAAGAAGTCTGCTCAAACATTAGCAGAAGCTGAACGCTGACCTGACACACTACTGCTGTGATAAACAGACCAATCAATCATTCTGATCAGAACTGATGTGAAGTTTACAAAATGTTCTCTACATGTTAGTCTAACCAGACCTGACTTCACTCAGACTAAAAATGCAATAAGAAAGTGGAAACTGTGTGTATGTTTATACAGTATACTGTATACATAAAGTGGCTGTACAGTATACTACTGTATATATATATATATTAGGGGTGTTGATCGATTAAAATTTTTTAACTAATTAATCGCATATCAGTTTTAAAATTAATCGCAATTAATCGCGATTAAACACTTTAAGGCAACTTATAATAAAGATGGATTCATTCATCAGTTAAGTCATAACCTTTATTGTTTTTACTTTCACACAGTGTTTAAAAACTGAAATAATCAAAACATTTTACTGTTTGATAAACTGTATGAATTAGTGTGAACTGAAATTTAGAACCTTACAGAACATTTCTGCTTTGTTTTAAACCACATGTATAAGATCTACTCTTCATTTATCCAGCTACTAAGGCAAACCAGTCTCTACATTACCTTCAAGGCCTTCTTGAATCGCAGTATGTTGACAGTCATCTGAAGGCTCCATGACTCTGAACATGTGGCAGAAGGCAGGCAGCACCACAGAACAGGAGATGTAGTTCTGTCCACCCAGAGTTTCTGTGACATACCTGTGAAAACACAAATTAATAAACAATACAGGTAATCAGGTCTTTCTTGTAAATGAGTCCTTGAGGCTCATTGAGACTAACTTGTGTAAGTAAAGGTTGACTGAAAAAAAATCATTAGAGCTTTTATTTAATTTCTTTATTCATTCATTTAGATTAAAAAAGCAAATTCATCAAAAAGAAAAACACTGAATGAAAAGGGAGCAGAAAGAAGAATTATATTTTATTTTTTAACACACTTGGTTTGTTTATTTACACAGCTTAACTGACCCACTGACTTAACCAATATCAACTTAACTACAAAGAAAAAGAAATAAAACCGTACCTGCATGGCTCAGGTAGCTCCTCCAACTTTTTCAGCTCTCCCTCCAAGCTCAGCTTCTCATTCTGTTCCATCCATCCATTATCTTCAACTGCTTCTTCCTTTTTGGGTCACTGGTGCACATATCTGTCTTATCAGGTTCTGTAAGCAGGGGGATTTCACTGTCTGTCCCGAGCGTTGTTGTTATTTTTCTTCTCAATGTTCCATTCGTGTGCGACCGTCTGGATGTGCAGCGCGCACAGTGGCGCTCGGTAGATTTACTCACAGTTAAAACAAAGGAGTGCAGGCTCCAGCTGTCATCAATAAAGTGAGCCGTGACGCCCAAATAGTTCTCATTGGTAGCAGAAGTCCAGTGATCGCATGTGAGTACAGGTACGGTGCCTGCGCTAACAGCGTTAGCGAGCGGAAACCGGAAGTGACTCGGTTCGGCATCCGGGGGGAGCTTTTCAAAATAATCGTTGCGTTATTTTATTTTAACGCGTCATAATAAATAAAATAACGCAAATAATTAACGCGCTAAATTCGACACCATTAATATATATATATACTGTATATATATTAGGGATGCACCGATAAATCGGCCGATCAATTGGCCCCGATTTCCTCAATTTGGGGAGATCTGTGATCGGCCGATCTTTAAATGAGAAGCCGATTTTATCCACCGATCGCATCTGCCTCTGCAAAGGTCGGAAAATCATGAAAATTTAGGGTGCATTTTGACCTTCTAACACCTGAAAATCGGTATCGGCCAAAATCGGAATCGGCAGGTCAGACTTTCTAAAAATCGGTGATCGGCCAGAAAATTGAAATCGGTGCACCCCTAATATATATATATATATATATATATATATATATATATATATATACATATATATATATATACTGTGCATACAGTATAGGTATGTATATAAATCTGTATGTGTGTGTGTGTGTGTACATATATGTTTACCTGTATGTAAACTGTTTTGTCCTTTGCAGATACCGTACTATGTTTTCTGGTTTTTATATTGGTTAAAGGTGTAGTGTCCTTAAATGACTGGGGTGGCTGAAGATTAATCTATGGAGGCCTATTACCTGTTGCAGACGTTTTACTTATTATTACCCCGTGCATGCGTGGGTTTCCTCCGGGTACTCCGGTTTCCTCCCACAGACCAAAAAACATGCATGTTAGGCTGATTGGTGACTCTAAATTGTCCCTAGGTGTGAGTGTGAGAGTGGATGGTTGTTTGGTGTGAGTGAGACAGGTCCCTCTTGTAAATGAGTCCCCGTGACTCAACGAGGCTAGCCTGTATAAATAAAGGTTGAATGAACCCTGTGCTGCCTCAGACAAGGGGAAAAAAAAAACAGTTCTTCTCCACAGTTGAACTTTTACCCACTTGAATATCTTGCACCAAAATTTGCATTCCATGTTCAATTCCTGTCCAAAAAAACAATCATGTCCAAAACTACAAACATTCACTACTGTATTCAGATCCTACAGCAACAGGGGACTGCACGCAGCATACCTCTTATTTACACAGATTTCAACAGTTTAGCAAGTGTCTGTGTGCATCCACACCATTTTCATGTAGTATATTTTTCTTGAGTTGTAGTTGATATTCTGTCTTTTCTCCATTAAAACAAGAGTACGGTAAAAATTAGACTTTTTTTTATAAACAAACTTAAAATATCCGTAGATCAAATCAGTGGTTTAATCAACCTGAGCCTTTGTTTACCAAACATAATAATATTTAACTTCGATTTTTTATCAATCAATCAATCAATCAATTTATTCATTTCAAAATTTAAAAACACAAGAATACTGTTTACAAAAAAAACACAATATAAAATCAAAAATACATGAAATGAAAGGAGGCAGAAGAAGAAAAAAATCTTGTTATATCTGCCCCTTCTTCAACAAAATTAATTCATACAATCAATTCAAACAGCAATCACAAAAATAAGATTATAAATGATTTATCACATAATACCATATATAGTAGTTTGCATATGATTTAATTTATGAATATCTGTTCAAAATTTTTATTTTAATAATTTTCTTAAATATATATATTGATTTTGCAATTTTAATACCAGGTTCCAAGATTTTTCTCTACTTGTAACTAACGTTTACAGTGCAGCTCTATTTTTTGTTGGTCCAAATCATCCTAATCTCAGTGGGCCATGACAAAAAGCCTTTCAGGACCTTTAGCCCCAGGGTCAAAGGTCAGAGGATCCCTGTGCTCTGCTCTTCATGTGTGTGACTCTGTCCTCCTGCCAGGTGAAGAACAAAGCCCTGATGGATCTGTTGAGGAGGAAGGTGCGTCTCACTCAGCCGTACGCTGGAGTCTTTATGAAGAAGGATGATAAGTAAGTCACTCCTCTCGTGAGTCAGCGCTTCTGTTCGTCAAATGGATTTGTTTTAACTGGAGATGGCGACGATGTTTAACAGAACAGGAAGTTATTACCAGCTAGTCCATGGGTCCTTCTCCCGCCAAAGAACAATTGTTCAGAGTTGTGGATCAAACTTGAAGAATAAAACAAAGACAGTGCAACTCTTGGAGTTAGTTTATACAAATTGTAAATTAGAAGACATCAACTAATTAAAATATATTATACAATATATATAACAGACATTATGAAACCAAAGATTAATAATAAATTGTTGACGTACAGTAAATGGCGTTGTTTTTGGACGGATGGCGTTCTGTGCTCTCTTTCTCTTTGTTTTTGTTCCCCATCGTGGAGCAAAGAGGGACAATCATTGACAGTACCCATCTAGACTTTACCAGGGAGGCTAAAGAGAAGGAGGTGCCTATAGTTGGAACACACCCTCCGGTAGCCCTTATTGATATTGGTTCCCCTTATTGAAGAGGGGAACCATCACACAGTCCAACAATCAAGTGGCACTGCCCCCAGTGTTCACATGAGGTCGCAAAGACGTGTCATCAAAACAGCCCCATAACACCCAGAATCCTGAGAAACTCCAGGTGGATCTCATCCACCCCTGGTGCCCTGCCACTGCAGAGATTCTTAACCACCTCAGCGACCTCAGCCCCTGGTCAGACCAACCCCGAGAGAAGTTCTTCACAGAGAGATATCAAAGATAATGGTTCAGCATGGCTACACCGGACTTATAAAAGCAATTGAAGTCCAGTGATAGGTTGATTAACAACCACAACAAGCAGAGTGGTTCAAACACAATGGCCCTCATGCACGAAACAGTTCGTATTCTTATCCTAAATGTCTCCTACTTTTGTTCGTACGAAGTGTTCGTACGAACATGCCACGTCAGATCCAACAAACTCTTCTATCCACAGGAAAAGCGTGTAAACGGGCTGCTTAAAGTTGATGAATCTCACCTGTTCTAAACAGCTGCGCGTGCACGCGTGAGCTTATTTACATAATTCCCACCCCTCAAAACGCCATATAAGGCTACGTTTCCTGCCTCAGAGGCAGAACGTGTACGTTCATAAAATGACAGCGAAAAGTAAAAAAGAAGAACTCTACCGGTGCGGAGGATGAAGTTCTGTGGTCTCTGAGGACAAGAAAAGAAAATCTGTCCTTATTAGCAGCGTCACTCATGGAAGTAAATGACCAGCTAAAACCAAAGAAAGTTTGTTTATAATAAATGTGGATCTCGAAACATGCATGCGTACTGGTGGCTTACTGGTTAAAGCATTGCACTGTTAGCTGTTCCTAACCTTTTTTCTACACCTCGTGGGATCGAGTCCCACAAGGTATGATTCTTTTTTTTTCCTTCTTACTTTAGATTATTTATTCATTCCAAATTAAAAAGGCTTTATGCTTTATTTCTTGTTGTATTGTAAATAGTTTTCTTGTGTTTTTTAAATCTGGAATGAATTAAAAAAAAAAAAAAAACGTTGTCCTCCCACGGGAGGCGATCCCATGACCTTCGGAACTGCGACGCAGTGCTCTACTGACTGAGCCACATCAGAGCTATGACAGCAGCTGGAGGAAGTCTGTGTAAAGTCTGGCTTACCGAAGTCTGCGATACCGCGGCAAATTAAACTTAAATTAATTCATGGTTTAAGTTGATTTCAGTTTGAGATCTTCATATTAATATTGTAGTGTTAGAAAACGGCATTGATAACAAATTGATTTTCATTTAAATACTTTAATCCGTTAGTCATTATTACATTTAAAATTATAATTCGACTTCAAACAGAACCTATTGTCAAAAACAATTGTGGTGCGTTACTTTTTTAAACTCTAAACATTTCCTAAATAACGAAATATGAAGTTATTTGTGGAGTAATGCTGTCTGGATGACAGCAGACGGACCGCTCGTAAAATATACGACAGGTCCGGACCACACGTAGATTTTGTTCGTATCTGAAAAAAATCGTAGGATACGTGAACATTGTTGAATGCCACATATGCTCCTAAATCACTCGTAAGCACAGTTTAAGCACAAATCTGTGCGTACGAACGGTTTGTGCATGAGGCCCAATGACTAGATATGATACCATCCACTTTGCATTGACAATCCCACCCACAGAGCAGCAAAACAAGTCACAGGGACAAACGACCTCCACATGAGAAGAATCGATGAGACGAGTCGCACTTGTCAGTGGCGAAGCAGCTTAAGTAGACCCACATCAGCTCGGCGGACATCGGCACACTGCTTTTTATCCACTACCAGGCACAATGGTGGAGACGGGGTGGTCAGTGGGGTTCTAGGCCATCATGGATTAATCAACGGCCACCCCAACCATTTGAGGAAACAATACTTTTACGCAATATAAAAGCTAGAAAGCATAGTTTTCTTGAATTTAATATTTTTCTGAACATCTCCAACTAATACATTTTTGTGAGCCTACTTATTTCGAGATGATTGCTACAGCAAGCTGACTTTAGAAAACACAAAAAATGCTATAGTTTAAAGGTATGGGGCTAAAATTTGATGTGGTAGTTGCAGTCATTAAAAACACACACATACTTTGAGAATGGTACCTGCATAAAGTTATTTACAAGTTTTGATCAAAATGACTGGAACACTAATTTCTCCACATAAAATGATTTTAGACTTAAACTCTGGGATGAATTGTGTGTGGATGGGCATTCCTTCTAGTTATTGTGCTTTGTGTTTTGGGACAAAACTACGTAGAGCTGAGGCAGAGGGACCAAAGAACCACATGGGGCCACTGAGCTGGAGTCAGGCAGTTTAACAAACATCTGTTTTCTATGTTTTCTTTGTTGTTTTTAAAACAAATATTTGTCTTTTTCAGTAATGAATCTGATGTGGTGGAATCTCTAGACGCCATTTATTCAACGGGGACCTTTGTTCAGATCCATGAGATGCAGGATCTGGGAGACAAGCTGAGGATGATCGTCATGGGCCACCGCAGGTTAGATCTCTGCACCTGATGGTGGAAATGGGCTGTTTCCTGTGTGGGCTCTAATCTGTCAGGGTCTGGATCACAGGGCAGCTGAATGTTGATGACGTCTCTCTTAAGACCTACTGTCAGTGTTCTTACAGGCAGTCTGCAGGTAAAGGTTTGGTCAGACCGTCCTGTAGGCTTGCACTTCACATGTTTTATGTGTGCAGCACAACAGCTCAGTAGTTAGCACTGTTCACTCACAGTAACAAGGTCCTGTGTTCTGTCCCCGGCTGAACCTGAGGTTTTCTCTGTGGAGTTTGCATGTTCTCCTCATGTTTGCATGGGTTTTCTCTGGGTACTCCGGTTCTCTCCCGCAGTCCAAAAGCCTCAAATCAAAATCCTCCTGTGCTCCTGATCAAGATCCAGTGGTGGGCAGCGCTAGTCCAAAAATTAGTTCCGCAATTTCTAAAGTGCTTATGTCTTAGGAAAACTAGCGGAAGCTAATTTTAAAGCGCAAGTTCAATTCAACACTTGGTAGCCAGCAATAAGTTATGCAATATTTGCACTACACTGCCAACTAGCGGTGCATGAAACAGAATTTTCATTCAACTTATCTTTCGAGTCAAAAATGAAATAGTCCTTCAGGTGGGGCCACGGGTGAGACTCTAGGCTCTCTTCGGTGACTTCCTCAGCCACAGCCGATGAAGATCCTTCTTCCACACGTTGTTCATCCACAGGCCGCTGAGAAACATCCATAAGTTCACCCTCCATGTTAAAAACTCTTCGTCTGACTCTTCGAAAACAAGCAAATAAGGCTGCAGAGTAACACACTGGCTGCTATATAGAGAGAGCGCTTCCGAAAACAATGAATCATTTGACCAATCATGTCTTGTCACATGACAGGCAATAGCCAATAGGGCCCCTTAGGGCGGGCCCCGCTTCTGCATCAACCAATTACGTCTTGTCCACATAACACACGTAGCGTCCCATGAGTCATGGGATGCTACGTGTGTTACGTGTTGTAAGTAAGTAAGTAAGTTTTATTTATATAGCACATTTCACAGACATGAGAGTCACAAAGTGCTTCACAAAAGGAAAAATAAAATCATAAATCACAGAAAAATTAAATCATAAAATCACAGAGATACTATACAAAAAGGTAAAACATAACAAGCTCTAAAAACAATGTACAAAGTTAACCAAACACAATGTTGTGTGTGTTACGTGTTGTGTGTGTGTTACGTGTTGTGTGTACTCTATTAACTGTTTTTGCTGGGACAGGGTCGCCCGGTCACATTAACCATTGCCTTCCTGCTACGTAAACAGACACAGCAGCATTGTGGGAAATGTCTGTAAAATCAGAACCATGACTGAAAGCAACAGGAAGAATGGACATATACCTTCTCTCAATGATTGCTGTTAGTTGGGAGGGGAGCTGTAGAATGGATCACGTGCATTGTGATTCATAACAGTTAAACTTTCCACTGTTCAAGACAATGAATACTGATAGATAATTAGTTATTAGCGGTACTGCATTTTAAAAAAGAAAAAGCACAAATCCGCTTATGAATTATAAAAATTAGTAAATCCGCTAAAGCGCAAACAAATTGTTTAGGTCCGCAATTAGCGGATTTGCGCTTTAGCGGGCTGGTGCCCACCACTGTCAAGATCCTGTTGAAGGTGACTAAGCGAAAACGAACTCTGGTCTCATCCAAACTATCCAAAGTTTTTTAAACCCCTAGTTGAACTGTAGATTTTCGATGCAAACAGATATGTTTGTGATGATCTGAACTGATGAGCCTCCGTGTTTTCAGCTCAGACTTCTTTTTTCTTGTTGTGGAGCGAAGAGGGGGAATCGAAAACCCTTTTGTCCGTTATGAGCAAAACTTGGAAAAATAGGTGATGTACTGGCTTCCGTTTTGGTGTGTGACTGGATCTAGGATTAGAAGAAAGATTCCTTTCAAAGATTGGAATCCAATGTCAAAATTTAGTCCAGAAAAACTTGTGTCTTGAAGACTAAAAACATTCACTAGTCAAGTCCCTCAGTGACTGGGGACATCAGCGTACCGCTTGTATTTGGTGGTAAAACGTAAGCAATTTTACTACCAGTTCTTTTGTGGATTTGTGGAGTCTGACAGCCACTACTTTCCAAAGATGAGTTTTCAGTCTAGTTTAGAACAAAGAGGTGAAGAACTGAAGAAGTCTTTTGGATAAAAGATGAAACATTTCAACAATAATCCGTCCAGAGGACCTTACTTAACCTTGTTAGAATGAGGTGAAGTTTCTTATTTCAAAAGGTTCTGAGTTCCAGAGCAGAGGAGCACAGCAGTTTAACACCCAGTGGTTGTGAGGTGGAAGGAGGAGGCAGATCTGAGAGAGTGGGAGGGGATGGAAAAATGCAGAAGGTCAGATAAATATGAAGGGGTAAGAGTGTGGATGGGGGTGGCTCGGTGGTTCAGTTGGTAGAGCTGTTGCCTCTCAGCAAGAAGGTCGCCAGATTGAATAATAAAAGTACTGCACTCAGTATACTGTGTACATGACTTTAGCCTTTTTTGACCCCTGATTAATATTACGTAGGTAGAAATAGGCAGACTGAGTGACATTATTGACGTGGGACCTGAAGGACAGTGAGCTGTCGAGGATGGCACTGACTCTTGACGTGAGGCCAGGAGAAAACATCTGTTTGTTTTTCCTGCAGAATGAGTTCTGTCTTATCACTGTGTAGTTGGGGGAAACTGTGAGAAAACCAGTGACTGAGCTTGCTGAGTCAAGCAGTGAGTGCAGAAGGTGGGAGTGTAGAGTTAGTTGAGGTAGACAAGTAGAGCTGGGTGTCACAGTTTCTCCTGGCCTCGCGTCAAGAATCAGTGCCATCCTCTTTCCATAAATTTGGTCTCCAATTTCTCCAATTTTTGTCATGGAAAGTGTGATGACCTAAAGGAAGAAGGTACCTGTAATGATGAACAGGAGGGGCCCAAGGACAGAGCCTTGGAGAACACCAGTAGAAATGTGCTTGTGAAGATTCTCAGTCTCACCAGTAGAAATGGTGAAAGACTGAAAACTGAAACAAACTGGGTGTGCAATTTAACATTTATGCGTTATTTAAAATTCATAGACGTACTTGATTTAGTCAGGCATACAACCTGCACTTGACAAATACCTTCTCTGTACTATTTCTCAAACCCTCAATGATGACTGTGTGGCTCGACTGCACGTATCAAAAATGCATGCGGTCACGGTCTGCTCTTCACGTGTGTGTTCTGGTCTGTCAGGATCCGTATCACACGACAGCTGGACGTTGAGCCTGAGGAAGTGTCCACGTCACCCGAGTTGCCCAAGTCTGAATCAGAACCCCAGCTCAAAGTTGTGTCGAGACGTAAATCCAAACGCAGCCATAAGGAGCAGCCGACCTCGCTGATAGAGCAGCTGGGGGACAAGGTTTGACCTTTGACCTTGTCAGCGTACTCACTGCCTTTTTAATGTCTTTCTTTACAAACATGTTTGCTAAGTGACATTAGCTAACACACTTTAACTTAGTCAATTTCTTAGATTTGTGGTGGTAGCTGGGGGTTATTCACAACATCTCACTATCTTCCTCTAAAGCTCTTAGAAGAAAGGGAATGTCAGACTTAATTCCTACTTTTAGTATAAATATTTGGAAATGATTGTTACTGGTTCTTGATGCTGTGCTGTTCAGATTTCAGGGGCCGACCTGAGTCCAGACCTTCAGCCTTTGGCCTCCTCTGACGTCCTGATGGTTGAAGTGGATAACGTGCAGCACGAGCAGTTCACTGTCACAGAGGAAATAAAGGTGCAGACTGCAGCTCGACAGGTGTACCCCATCAGACAGGTGCTGAACACTCACTGAGATCTGGTTTGGCTTCTAGGCGCTGACAGCTGAGATCGTCAAGACCATCAGAGACATCATCGCGCTCAATCCTCTCTACAGGTGAGTTCTGACATGATGATGGTTCCAACTGGATCTCATCAGAATCCACTGGTTGTTAGGATTCTGTTTACCGGTACTCTGACTTAGGGGTGGGCGATATGGCTCAAAAATTATATTGTGATATTTCAGAGCATAATCACGATAACGATAAATTTCGTGATATAACCCAAAAAAATATAATCATATTTATTTATTTGACAAATTAACTTAACATGTTGCTTTGCAGTATTATATAAAATTTTAAAAAACAACAAGGGGTAATTTTACTGAAATTACTTTATTAAGTAAAGTATTCAGTCTCCAAGTATAAAAATAACTTGTAACAAGTTGATCAGCTGACCCTGAAGCTTCTGGTGTTTCAGCTTCCTCTGTTCCTGCAGGAATTGTTCATTTTTCTGATTCATTTTTTTTAACTGATCTATCTCTGATCACCTGCCTCTGTGTGAGACAGCTGAGCCGCGCGACAGTTGAGCGAGGGAGAGAGCAGCCCGCACACACGCTGAGCAGTGCGGGGCGGGGTGAGGGGGGGACAAGCTCTCTGTACCTCTGCAGTGAGAGACAGCTGAGACACGTTGTTTGTTTTTAGCATTTTAGCTAGCGTTACACCAGTACAGACTGGTGGAGGGAGGTGCGCAGCTCGGTTTGGTCTTTTGAAGCGCTCGGATGTTAAGGGGGTGGGGCGCCCCGACGTATTACGTCATGATATTAGCATATCATGATATAACTTTTTTGCCCGGGCAAGCTTTTTTTGCCCGGTAAAACCGGTAACAATATGATATGGCCCAGCCCTACTCTGACTGCTAATCCAGTTCAGGAAGTCTTTGTTCATCAATATACAGTAATCCCACAGATTGATGCTGGATTATGTAATCCCACAGATTGATGCTGGATTATGACCAGTTAGTAGGCAGGTTTGCCCAATCTAAAACATACCATGTTTGACTAAAACGACTACAACACTTTCATATGTCAGCAGAAGAGGATCTCAGTCTAAAATACATAAAACTGGGTTCAGGCTGATTTGTTTTAAGACTGTGGGCTAAATATTTAATCTGGGTAATGTAACATGGAAATGTTAAGTGTTCTGATGTGCGTGCATGCGTGCGTGTGTATGTGTGTTAGAGAGTCGGTCCTTCAGATGATGCAGGCTGGTCAGAGAGTGGTTGATAACCCCATCTACTTGAGTGACATGGGAGCAGCGCTGACAGGGGCAGAGTCTCATGAACTGCAAGATGTCCTGGAAGAGACCAATGTAAACACCATTTTTATTTAATTTATTTTACTTTTATTTACTCAGAAAGGTCTCACTGACACAAAAGTATTAAAAAAATTAATTTTAGTAGTGCATGTGACCACCATCTTGATAAGTAACAGTTATCGTTTGCTCTGTGTCTCTGCAGATCCCGAAACGTCTTTACAAGGCACTTTCTCTGCTGAAGAAGGAGTTTGAACTGAGTAAACTACAGCAACGCCTGGGCCGTGAGGTCAGGGGTCAAAGTTCAATGAGTGAGCATCAACCTCACTGCGTCCCACCACTGATCTGTTTCTGCTTTGCTGTCAGGTGGAAGAGAAGATCAAACAGACCCACAGGAAGTACCTGCTCCAGGAGCAGCTCAAGATTATCAAGAAGGTAAAAAAATGGGCTGCGCTCATTCTGTTCCCATCTTTCTAAACAGGAAGTCCCTAAATTGTTTTTTAATAAACTCACTCGGTTCTTTAATTGTGTGGACAAGATAACCTTAGCTTTAGTTAGTTGATGTGACAAGCTAAGGTTAGCTTTAGTTATTCATTCATTCAACCTTTATTTAGTCAGGTAAATCTTTTGAACCTCATGGGCTCATTTACGAAAGCGACCTGCTAAAACTAAAGAACAATGAACAGCAGTGGTAGAATTTCCTTAAACAATAAACAATAAACAAACAAACAATAAACAATAGAAAACAAAAGAGAGAAAAAAACAAAAGAAAGTTTTTTTTTTTTTTAACAAAGTATCAAAAAACTAGCAAAACATTATAAGGTAGACGTATAAAATCAAAGACAGGAACAAATCTGCATTGGTTTTTGCCAGGATTCCAACAGATTCTGAAAACCATTTAGAGAAGTCAAGGTCGAGAGCTTCAGATCTTTTTGTAAGATATTCCATGAAGCAGGAGCGGAGTAGGAGAAGGCCCTTTTTCCAAGTTCAGTCCTCACTGACGGAACACTGCAGGTAATCATGTCCTGAGAGCGCACACTGTAGCTGCACTCACGTAAAGACATGTAGGAGGAGATGTATGAGGGCAGCAGACCAAGAAGTGATTTAAAGATGAAAATGTACCAGTGGAAGAGTCTGCGTGAGGTTAATGATGTCCAGTTAACCAGTGAATACAGGGTGCAGTGGTGGGTACGATAATCACAACCAGTTATGAATCTTAGTGCACCATGATAGACAACATCCAACATCCGCAGGGTGCTTGTAGGAGCATTCATGTAGAGAATGTCACCGTAATCAATGGAGGGAAGGAAAGTCACAGACACAAGGCGTTTCCTGACATTCAGTGATAGACATGATCTGTTTCTGAAAAAGAAACCCAGTTTAACTTTCAGTTTCTTCACTAGGTTTTCCACGTGGAGTTTAAAAGAGAGATGTGAATCGATCAGGATACCCAGATATTTATAGGAATCAACAAACTCAATAGGGACACCATTTAGAAATGTAAGGATGCATCAGGGATGCAGTGACCTACATTAGCTATGTAGATTGTAAAGAGAGTGGGTCCTAAAACTGAGCCTTGTGGTACACCATTTTTAACTGTTAAATAGCTGGAAGAAGTACCGTTATGTTGAACACATTGCCTCCGATTGGAAAGATAGTTAGAAAACCAACCGATGGTGTGATCAGAGAAACCGATTTCTGAGAGCTTATGACACAGGATGTTATGATCCACAGTGTCAAAAGCTTTAGACAGGTCTAAGAAAAGTGCAGCACAATAGTCCTTAGCATCCAATGCTTCAACAACATCATTCAGAACCTTCAGAGAAGCAGTTGTTGTGCTGTGTTTTTTCCTGAAACCAGATTGATGAAGAGGTAAGATGTTAAATGAGTCCAGATAATTTTTGATCTGAGAGTTTATCAGTTTTTCTAGAACCTTGGCTAAGATGCAGAGTTTAGAGATCGGTCGATAATTGTTCAGTGAGGTGGGGTCACCTCCCTTCAGCAAAGGAAGAACAAAGGCTGTTTTCCAAGCATCCGGAATGGTGTTTTGGCTTATGGACAGATTAAAGATGTGGGTCACAGGGACTGTGATGATATGAGCAGCCAGCCTTAAGAAATAAGGTGGAAGTTCATCTGGACCTGCAGATTTTTTTGGATCAAGATCATTTAACAGTTTATTTACCTCACTGACTGAGAACGGAGAAAAAGAGAAGGTGTGATTAACAGATGGTTGACTTGTAGGAGGGATTTGATTTGTAGAAGTTTGATTATTAGATAAAGTGGCTGATTTTCCGTTTGTAACTGTGTCAAATAATGAACTAGAAGCAACAAAATGTTTATTGAAACAGTTCAGGATCTCGTGCTTATTTGACACAGGAACAGAGTCAACAAGAAATTGTGATGGGAGGTCAGATGATTGGGGGGTGCCTGAGAGAGATTTAATGGTTTTCCAGAATTTTTTAGGATCGTTTAGATTTTTGGAGGTCTGAGATAAGAAGTAGTTACGTTTTGCGGCTTTGATGGCAGTTGTGCATTTATTCCTTAGCTGCCGAAATTTCAACCAATCAGTGTCTGAGTGTGATTTTCTTGCTGCGGCCCAAAGATGATCTCTCCAGTGTAGGAGATCAGCTAGTTCAGGAGTAAACCAGGGGCTGTCACGGCCCTTTATCCTGAACTGCCGGAAAGGTGCGTGTTTGTTTACAAAGTAAATGAAACTATTATGAAAATAGTTCCAAGCGGTGTTCACGTCATTGATTTGTAGGATACGTTGCCAATCAAAGTGGGATAGATCCCAAAGGAATGACTGTTCACTGAAACGTTTCAAATCCCTTTTTTGAATTATTCTGGGCTTAGCAGGTGGAAGTTTAGTAGATCTAAGAGCTGCTATTACGGAATGATCACTCAAAACGTTAGCAAATACACCTATACCAGGAAATTTGTGAGGAGCATTTGTGAAAAACAGATCTAAGGTAGAAGATTTTTCGGGACATTTTATGTTTGGTCTGGCTGAAGTGACAAGCTTACCTTAGCTTGAGTTAGCTGAAGTGACAAGCTTACCTTAGCTTGAGTTAGCTGAAGTGACAAGCTAACCGTAGCTTGAGTTAGCTGAATTGACAAGCTAACCGTAGCTTGAGTTAACTGAAGTAACAAGCTTAACTTAGCTTGAGTTAGCTGAAGTGACAAGCTTACATTAGCTTGAGTTAGCTGAAGTGACACGCTTACATTAGCTTGAGTTAGCTGAAGTGACAAGCTTACATTAGCTTGAGTTAGCTGAAGTGTCAAGCTAACCTTAGCTTGACTCAGATGAAGAGACATGCTCACTTTAGCTTGAGTTAGCTGAAGTGACATGCTCACTTTAGCTTGAGTTAGCTGAAGTGTCAAGCTAACCTTAGCTTGAGTTAGCTGAAGTGACAAGCTTACCTTAGCTTGAGTTAGCTGAAGTGACAAGCTTACCTTAGCTTGAGTTAGCTGAAGTGACAAGCTAACCTTAGCATGAGTTAGCTGAAGTGACAAGCTAACCTTAGCTTGACTCTGCTGAAGTGACATGCTCACTTTAGCTTGAGTTAGCTGAAGTGACAAGCTAAACTTAGCTTGACTCAGCTGAAGTGACATGCTCACTTTAGCTTGAGTTAGCTGAAGTGACAAGCTAAACTTAGCTTGAGTTAGCTGAAGTGACATGCTAAACTTAGCGTGACTTATCTGAAGTGACATGCTCACTTTAGCTTGAGTTAGCTGAAGTGACAAGCTAAGCTTAGCTTGAGTTAGCTGAAGTGACAAGCTAAGCTTAGCTTGAGTTAGCTGAAGTGACAAGCTAAGTTTAGCTTGAGTTAGCTGAAGTGACAAGCTAAGCTTAGCTTGAGTTAGCTGAAGTGACAAGCTAAACTTAGTTTGAGTTAGCTGAAGTGGCATGCTAACTTTAGCTTGAGTTAGCTGAAGTGACATGCTGTTAGCTCATGTTAGCTGAGGTAATGAAGTGATAAACTTCTTTTAGCTCAAGTTAACTACGTAAGTGAAATGCTAACATTAGCTCAATTTTGTTGATGTGATAGACAAACTTTAGCTCAAGATAGCTAAAGAAATAAGCTACTGTTAGCTCGAGTCAACCTTAGGACGATCGTTTTAGTAAAACTGTTTGTTACATCATCCTGTTGTAGTCATCTTTGTACCTAAAAGATTTAGTCAAAACTTGTTTATGATTATAGTTTGGATGTTATTTTTTTTTTACTATAAAGGTCACATTAAATGTAAATTCTGGATGTCATAAGAAGACTTTTACTCTTTCACTCATTACTTGCTTCCATCTCAGGCAAGAGACTACAGGAGCCTGCAGTGGCCAAAATAGTCCTGTTCATTTTGAATGTCAAATTTGAAAAAAGCTCTGCAACATTTTACAGTAAATTCTATTTACTTATTAGTTCTGTTGCACGTCTTTGTGGGAGCTCTTCTGCCCGTGTTAAGGATCCACACCTGATGGAACATATCTAGAATTAACTCTTGTCTTTTCAGGAGTTGGGTTTGGAAAAGGATGACAAAGACGCTATTGAAGACAAATTTCGGGAGCGGCTAAAAGACAGGACTGTTCCTGAGCACATAATGGAGGTGATCAATGAAGAACTCAACAAACTGGGGCTGCTGGACAACCATTCATCAGAGTTTAAGTGCGTCTTGTATTTTTTGTTCCCAAGACCTTTGAACTCTTACATAAACTGACTGCTTTTAGTTACTTTAGGAACTTCAGAAAGAGTGGGTTTTTTTTACTCCTGCAGTGGGTCAAAAAATGTGTTCCTCCTAGTGTTTGCTCTCTTTTGTTGCCTCACAAACCGGAGTAAAAAAACAAACAAATTCCTCTCCTTGTGGTCTGTGAACCACAACAAACTCTTCTGCTGGTTTTCAGTGTGACCCGTAACTACTTGGACTGGCTGACCAGCATGCCATGGGGTACGAACAGCGTGGAAAACCTGTCGCTGGCGACAGCAAAGGAGGTTCTGGAGGAGGACCACTACGGGATGGACGATGTGAAGAAACGGATATTGGTGAGCAGCAAACCATGAATGTTCTCCGACATTCTCCGGCTGATGTCTGCAGCAGCTCTGGGTTGTGTTGTGTGCAGGAGTTCATCGCAGTCAGCCAGCTCCGAGGCTCAACGCAAGGAAAGATCCTGTGTTTCTACGGTCCCCCTGGTGTTGGGAAGACATCCATCGCCCGCTCCATAGCCAGAGCCCTGAACAGGCAGTACTACAGGTTCAGCGTGGGAGGCATGACCGATGTGGCCGAGATCAAAGGACACAGGTCTGTAGCCGTTTCAGCTAACACAAGTCCATTAGCTGCAGTGGCCATCTTGATTTGGGTTGTCTCCAAAAGCGAATCAGTTGTAGATGTTCCTCCAGGGTTTATTTTCTGGTGGTTTCATTACAGTCTGTTCAGCTCCTCATGTTATATTTAGATAACGGAGTTGACCCGGAAGCCTTTTGCTACTTTTTGCAAGTATTTTGCAATATTTAGCTAACCTTTGGCTTTGTTGGATTAAGCCATCGTTTTGATAGTGTTCACTTTTAACCAGTCTTATACCACGTTGTGTTTAGCTTTCCTGATGCTACTTTAGCTTTTAGCTAGCTTTTTTCTATATTCAGCTATCCTTTTGCTACTTTTAACCTTTAGCAAGACTTTTGTTATGTTTAGAAACAATTTAGCAAATTTTACCTCAGAATTGGCTTTGCTACTTTTAGCCTTTAGCTACTTTTTACAAGTGTTTAGCTACTGTTAGCTAACCTTTGGCTTTTTGTAGATTTAGCTTTCCGTTTAGTAGTGTTTGCTTTTAGCTAATCTTCTACCACTTTGAGTTTAGCTTTCCTGATGCTACTTTTGCTTTTAGCTAGCTTTTTTGTCCATATTCAGCTAGGCTTTTATAATAATAATAATAATCATCATTTTATTTAAAAGCGCCTTTCAGGACACCCAAGGACACTTAACAAACCAATACAGTGTAATACAGAGCAAACATTATCAGTAACATTGCTACTTTTAACTATGCTTTTGTTACTTTTAACAAGTATTTTACTACTTTTAGCTTCTAGCTATCCTTTTGCAACTTTTAGCTATTGTTTTTATTCTCTTAGCTTTAAACTAATGATCTGTTTTTTTCAGGATGAACTACTCGGTTTCAACTTCAACAAATTCCCGTACTTCAGTTCCTCAATGTTCACTCCCTCTCTAGTTTTATTTTATTTACATTTTATTAACTTGGTGTTCTTATCATCAGCTGTCTGTGTGTTGTTGGCAGCAGGTAGAACTGTTTGGACCTCACATGTCTGTGTTTCCAGGAGGACGTATGTTGGTGCCATGCCTGGGAAGATCATCCAGTGTCTGAAGAAAACTAAGACGGAGAACCCCCTGGTGCTAATAGATGAGGTCAGTGCTTCAGAACCAGTCCAGAATCCTCTTGTAACTGGTGATCCTCCCTTTTCCTCTTGTAATTCAAACCAGTAGCAAAGACTGATAAAGTGTGGTGGCCACATTGAATCTGGTTCATGCCAAAAATTAATTGTAATGTTTATCCAAAGTCAAGGTCACAAATCAAGGTCAAACAAGGTCTTTGTTTGTCTGGGCCATTGCTATAGATTAATATATAACAGTTTGTTTGGCAAATAAAGTACAAATTCAGTACTCTTGTTCTTTAATCTGTACGAGTACAAATACTGGCATTTGAATACCACTTGTGGATACTGAATACCGTACGAGTAATAATAGATGCCTCAGAGCTTCTTTCAATCTCTTTGAAATTGTGTTTGAAAATCAGTGGAGCTCACCTTTTGTTTTAACTCTGGGTCAGTGAGAGTCACCGTGGGTGAACAGTGAGACTATCAGGCAGCTGGTGCTCAGAGTAACCTTGTCCTTCTGTCCTGACGAGGGATCGTCTTTTTTTTATGTGGGTCGCCCCACTGACAGAGTCTAACTTTAGTCGGACTCGACTGATGCTCCAGCAGCCAGTAGCTGACAAACGGACTTCTTGGTTCTGTACCTGCTGTCCTTCCTGAGGCTTCTCTTCCCTGCTGTCACCAGGTGGATAAGATCGGCCGTGGTTACCAGGGTGACCCCTCCTCTGCCCTGCTGGAGCTCCTGGACCCCGAACAGAATGCCAACTTTCTCGACCACTACCTGGATGTTCCTGTGGATCTGTCGAAGGTAGGAGAACGGATCAGTATGTTTGAGCTGAAACTGAACCCCCTCACCCGCGTGCTCCGTTACAGGTTCTGTTTATATGTACGGCCAATGTAACGGACACCATTCCAGAACCACTCAGAGACCGGATGGAGATGATCAATGTGTCTGGATATGTGGCCCAGGAAAAACTGGCCATCGCTGAGGTAAACACACCATCCTCTTCTTTAGTAGTATTTCTATGACACTGGCATGAACTGTTGGGTCTGCTGCAAGTTTCAGTAAGACTAAAGACTTACAGTACACAGAATTATTGTCAAATCTGAATTAAGTACTGTAGTAGCATGGTTCTTGAGAATCTTTCTTCATTTTTAACTCAAATCTATTTTTTACTTGGACATGGACATTTTAAACCAGTTGTTCTAAACAAGCCACTGATGTGTCGTCATCTTGCTTTTAACACGCCTGTGTGTGCGTGTGTGTGCACACAGCTTTACCTGGTGCCTCAGCTTCGCTCAATGTGCGGCCTCAATGAGGAGAAGGCCTCACTCTCATCAGAAGCCCTCGGCCTGCTCATCAGACAGTACTGCAGAGAGTCTGGAGTGAGGAACCTGCAGAAACAGATAGAAAAGGTAAACAACAACAAACAGCACGCCGATGTTCCCCGTCTCTGAGAGGTTTGATGTTTGTAGTTTTTGAGATTAGTGTTTTTCTGGACTGGAATTGAACAGGGTAAATAAACCTTGATGCTTTTGGTGCAAGATATTCAAGTGGGTTGACTGTAGAACACGTATGTCAAAGTCGAGGCCCGCGGGCCAGATCCGGCCCGCAAATTATCTATAGCTCCCTGGATGATATTTAATTACTATTAGAAATGGCCCGCAGGCCACAGCCGCCCGCTGGTGTTTTGCATGCACCAACACTACATTCCCCACAATTAGGGGTGCAGGGAAAAAAATCGATTTTTTTAAAGAATCTAGATTCTTAGTCCTGGCGATTCAGAATCGATTCTAAAAGCCAAAAGCGATTTTCTTTTTTCTTTTTTTTTTACTAAATATGAATCAGTATGTTAAAAAACTGAAGTCTGTATTTTATTTTGAGTTAAAGGTTAATGCACTATGGTAGGCTGAAGTCTGTTTACTTTTTTTTTTTACAGAATTTAATGCATTCCTGTATACCGGTAATTTGTTCCTATTTTTGGTATGAATATCAAATGATGCAAAAAAAATTTATACAGTACAGAACCTAAAATTATTGTTTTAAATAAATGTTCTATTTGTTTACCATACATACCATACCATACCATTTTATTTATAAAGCACTTTAAACAGGAACAAGTCCACACCAAAGTGCTGGACAAACAAACACGCAACACAGACAATGAAGTACAACACGAAAAACATAAAAACATTGCAGATCATAAATAAAACGATCCAATACAAATCAGCTGGCATTGAAAGCGATGGAGTAGTAGTGAGTTTTTAACCGGGATTTGAAAACCGAGAGGGAGGGGGCCTGTTTGATGAGCAGCGGTAACTCGTTCCAGAGTCTTGGGCCTGCTACAGAGAACGCCCTGTCACCCCTGCGCTTAAGGCGAGTTTCTGGAACTATTAAGAGTACCTGATCCTCTGACCTCAAAGCACGTGGAGGGACATATGGGTGTATCAGATCCGAGAGATAGGCGGGGGCGAGACTGTTCAGCGATGTTTACATTGTTGTTTATTCTTTTCAGCTTGTCATTTACAAAACTGAAACTAAATTTATGACCATTTTAATAGAAAAATCGTTTCTGAATCAAAAATCGTTTCTGAATCGAAAAAATCGATTTTGAATCGAATCGTGGCACCAAAAATCGGAATTGAATCGATTCTCCAGACACTGAGAGATTCGCACCCCTATCCACAATGCAACGGTAGTAGGGATGGGACCGATCCGATCCAGAGGCGTGTCTCATGAACCCGGAAATCCATTTCATAGTTTGCAGCCAGCTACAACGTGCGGACTGAGTGAGTAGCATTTTAGCTAACAGCTAGCCAACTTTTCATCGTAACATGTCCGCTGTGTGGAAGTATTTTACACTAAACACCGCAAGACAGCAATGTTCAATGTCTGCAGAGCCATAGCGCCATATTAAACTGTGGTCAAGTTAGTTTTACGTTGGACATTCGAGCTCTGGGGCGTCAGCGGGACGCCACTGTCGCTGAACCAAAACAGGGAGACCGACCGTGGCCAGCTGCGTCCAGTCCGACCCGCTGTCTGACCGTCTCGTAGGAGGGACAGGCGGAGAGCGGCTGACCGAAATCAGAGCGCCCGCCCCGGATTGAACGAGAAAAACATCGCTGAAGCCACGGAGCTCAAATGTTTACAGAGAAGTTGTTAAACTTCATCATAATTAATGACCAACAGCTATCAGCTGTAGATAATGAAGGATTTCACAGCTTGATACTTGCAGCCAACAGTAAACAATCATAAAAAAAGCATATTAATTAAAAATCTATTAAAAACTATTAAAAGAAGAATCATAAACAGCTACATTATAAAGCGATGTAAAATACTAAAAACAGGAACATGTTTGTTTTGATTTATGCCAAGAACTTAGCAGATGTAAAGCTATTTAATATTTTATTTAATTAATTCATTCATTCATTTAAAAGAGACGAAATAAAACAAATTCATCAAAAAGAAAACGTTGAATGAAAAGAGTGCAGAAAGAAGAAAAAAAATCTTATATCACCCCCTTATAATAAACATTGAGCCAGTCCGGCCCTTGGCTTGTAGCAAATTTGTTTTTTTGGCCCTCGGTGTATTTGACTTTGACACCCCTGGTGTAGAAGATTAGAGGAAGGTTTTATTTCTTGCCCGAGGCAGCACAGATTGTCAGATCCTGGTGAGTGGAGGGAGCAATTTAATCCACCAGGTGCAGTGGCACAGCCAGAGGGTGGACAATGGGGGCCTTTGCCACCATAGATTGATCTTTTGCCACCCTAACAATTTAAGAAAATTGTACTTTTAAGCAAAATAAAACTAGATAGCATAGTTTCTTCAAGTGATGGGGTGGCCAGTTTACCTAAATATATGGTGGCAGCCATCTTAGATTTTTAACTGGCAACCAAATTTCAAAAGGAACCTTTTTTACACCTAGATACAGCAATACACCAAAAAGGAGGTTGGCACCTCACTTGTTTTTCAAGTTATCATGCTCACAACATGCACGGATGGTCACTCTACGACAGAGGACAAAAACACTTACAGGTCTGCATTCACAGGTCGCAGTAACTTTAGGAAACCTCCCTGAGTCTGAAGGCAGTCATGAGGACGCTCCACTCTCAACAACTTCTTTCTGCATCCCAAATCTCCTTCATGGTTTCAGAAATGTGTCCAGCAGTACAGAGAAGTGAACGTACACACAAAATACGTGGATGGAAACGGTATCACCCTTTTGCCTTCAGCAGCAGGCGATAAAACAAATAACAGAAAAGTCTGTAAATCAATCTAAAAATGTCAAGTCTGGTCCTCTGGACATGCAAAAAACAAAACAAAGCAACAAAAAAAAGAAACGTTTCTTCTTTCATCCGAAAGACTTCTTCAGTCTGAGGGGCTGTATTCAGGCCAGTCTTATAAATAGCTGTAAATCTGTAAATCAATAATACCCTGACAAGAAATGAGTCTGAGAACTGAAAGCTCTGCCTCCCATTATACTTTTAGAAACTCTAGGAACCACAAGTAAGCCTGCAGTTTAAGAGTGAAGTGCTCTGTTTGGAAAATATGTAACAGTACGATCTTTAATGTAAGATGAATAAGATTTTGACATTTTGATTTGTTCATCAGGTGTTCCGTAAAGTGGCGTTCTGCATTGTGAGTGGAGAACAGAGCTCAGTGACCGTTACACCGGACAACCTGCAGGAGTACGTGGGTAAACCCATCTTCACAGTGGACCGCATGTATGACATCACCCCTCCAGGAGTGGTAATGGGCCTCGCATGGACATCTATGGGTGAGTGAGGTGTTCACAAAATCACACAGATCTGAGAGTCCATAGGAAATGTCCCATCTGAAATCCTGTGTCACCGCAGGAGGCTCCACGTTGTTCATTGAAACGTCAATACGTCGACCTGTCGGAGAAAAGGAAGCTAAAGGAGAGGGTTCGCTGGAGGTTACAGGTCAGCCTGAGCACTTTCTGTTTGGGTTCATGTAACATGTTAAGAAATGCTCTTAAAATCTGTTATGTACAACTGTTAATACACAGGGAGCAGGTTGGTGCAAAATGTTTTAATTTCCAGTTACAGCGATGCTCAACAGAACAGAGTGGATGAATTGCTGGTCACAGCACCAGAAGATATGTTTCCACCACGTGACCTGGAGCACTCTCACCCTGGTCATTTCAGTCTTGTTGTGTCTTCACTACATTTGAGCTGCAGGGTAAACAGCCTCAGTTCATTCAGGTGGAAATTTCTGATCAGAATATTGAAGCCAGAATCTCACTGGGCTGCACCTGTTGGAAACTCGTTGGCCAACACCATTCAAAAAGTCAAAGTCAACTTTATTGTCAAAACTGCGATATGTACAGGACATACACAGGATTGAAATTTCATTTCTCTCAGACCCCTGGTGTAACAATAACCATTTAAACATTAAACCATTTAATAAACATACCGGTAAGCATAAAATGCAATAATAAAAGTGTAATAATAAAAGTGTAATACTGTCCTGAGTTTAGCATAGTAGTATAAAAGTATAAAAAGTATATCTATAAAATAAAATGAAGGTTCTGACATTGACATTTGTAATAAAGTGACAAAGCAGCATATGAAGTGAATGTACAAAGTATATGTATGAGGTATTTGATACAGGTAGTCCTCGACTTACGACGTTTCGGACTTACGTCACGCGTCTCATTAAAAATTTTTTTTTTTTTTTTTATAAATAAATGTACAGTACAGTACTGTACAGTTACCAAGCACTTAGCCTATCCTAACACAGTTTTTAAAGATGGAGTGAGTTGAATTGTCTCCCTCCTCCCTAGCAGGCTCCATTCACATAAAGGGAGCTAGCTCCCTTTATGTGAAAGGGAGACAATAGACTATATGCCACGGGTAGTGGTGACGTACTTCCGTTAAAATACAACCCACGTCCGCCACTTTTGGGTCCTATCCACTGCCGTTGTTGTTAGCGTTAGCTCCTAGTAGCAGACCATGACAACGACCCGATACGGGAAGCGGCTGCGAGCTACTGGCACTACACGTGACTTCCGTCGTGTCCACCGACTGGTGGGTGCAGCTGTTCCGTTTCCCTGCTGAGGAGGGGTTAGGGCGACAATGGATCGTGGCTATCCAAAGGGAAATCGTCGCTATAGATTAATGTATGTATAGATTTATTATTTGTGTGTATGTAGATGTTGGAACAGAACTCATTCCTTCATCTTTAAAAACTTTTTTAGGATAAGCTAAGTGCTTGGTAACTGTACAGTACTGTACATTTATTTTTTATTTTATTTTATTTTTTAAATTGTATGTGATCCGACTTACGTTATTTTCGAGATACGAACGGCCCGTAGGTCCGGAACTCGTTCGTAAGTCGGGGACTACCTGTATTGGTATAGAGGTAAAGTGGCATATGCAATAAGGCTAGTAAAAAGAATGTATATATCAGCAGTAGTGTAAATGTAGATGTAAACAGTAGTATGACTATAGGCAGTAATGTAATACAAACAGTAGTGCAAATATGAGAAGTAGTGCAAACTGAATGAGCACATGACCGTGTGTTGAGTGTATAACAAGTTTGATGATGCAGAGATTCATGAGGGAGTCTCCAAAATATTTTCCACTGCTCCTCCTGAATCCAAGATTCAACAATCAGTAAGAGCCTTCCAACATCCGGGAGCAAACTTTCCAAAGAAGTGAGTCTTTTTAAAAAAAAAAGTAGACCACCACCCCAGTCCGCCACTTCACAGATGTCGTCCTGGTCTTCGATGTGACTAAAAAGACAAGTCCACCATTTCCAGAACCTTCAACATCTCAGGTCAAAACTCCTGGTCCCCTGGCACCAAGGATATTTATACATCCATCCATTATCTTTTATCCACTTCTTCCGTTTTTGAGTCACGGGGGTCGCCGGTGCCCATGTCCAGCAATCACTGTGCGAGGGGTGGGGTACACCCGGATCGGGTCTCCAGTCCATCACAGGGACACATAGAGACAAACAGTCATTCACTCTCACTCACACCTAGAGACAATTTAGAGTTACCATTCAGCCTAACATGCATGCTTTTGGTCTGTGGGAGGAAACCAGAATACCTGGAGAAAACCCACACATGCACAGAGAGAACATGCAAACTCCACCCAGAAAGACCTCCGGACCGGGATTTGAACCAGGGACCTGTTCGCTGAGAGGCAGCAGCTCTACCAGTTGCGCCACCGTGCTTCCCGAGCTTTATGTAGTGCTCATGAAAAGTATTCACCCCCTTGGATATTATAAATAATGTCATAAATCAGTCATGGTCAATATAAATTGGCCTTTTTGACAAAATATTAAATGAAATAAGTTTTCAGTGTCAAATTTATATGGAGTAATACCAATTAAATTAAATAGTGTAAAATAAGTGACTGGATACATTTTCACCCCCCTCTAAAGTGACTGATCTAATTCAACTCAGAGAAAAGATCATTGAAAATTAAAAAGTCCATCCATCCATTTTCGTCCGCTTATCCGGGGTCGGGTCGCGGGGGTAGCAGCCTAAGTAGGGAGGCTCAGACTTCCCTCTCCCCAGCCACTTGGAGCAGCTCCTCTGGGGGAATCCCAAGGCGTTCCCAGGCCAGCCGAGAAACATAGTCCCTCCAGCGTGTCCTGGGTCTTCCTCTGGGTCTCCTCCCGGTGGGACATGCCCGGAACACCTCACCAGGGAGGCGTCCAGGAGGCATCCTAACCAGATGCCCGAGCCACCTCAACTGGCTCCTCTCGATGTGGAGAAGCAGCGGCTCTACTCCGAGTCCCTCCCGGATGACTGAGCTTCTCACCCTATCTCTAAGGGAGAGTCCAGACACCCTGCGGAGAAAACTCATTTCAGCCGCTTGTATCCGAGATCTCGTTCTTTCGGTCACAACCCAAAGCTCATGACCATAGATGAGGGTGGGAACGTAGATCGATCGGTAAATTGAGAGCTTTGCCTTTTGACTCAGCTCTCTCTTCACCACGACAGACCGGTACAGCGCCCGCTTCACTGCGGACGCTGCACCTATCCGCCTATCGATCTCACGCTCCAGTTTTCCCTCATTCGTGAACAAGACCCCGAGATACTTAAACTCCTCCACTTGGGGCAGGACCTCCTCCCCGACCCGGAGAGGGCACGCTACCCTTTTCCGGCTCAAGACCATGGCCTCGGATTTGGAGGAACTGATCCTCATCCCGGCCGCATCACACTCGGCTGCAAACCGCTCCAGTGAAAGTTGTAGATCACGATCTGATGAAGCCAATAGGACCACATCATCTGCAAAAAACAGAGAAGCGATTCTAAGGCCACCAAAACGGATCCTCTCAACACCTTGGCTGCGCCTAGAAATTCTGTCCATAAAAGTTATGAACAGAATCGGTGACAAAGGGCAACCTTGGCGGAGTCCAACTCTCACTGGAAACGAGCCTGACTTACTGCCGGCAATGCGGACCAAGCTCTGACACCGGTCGTACAGGGACCTAACAGCCCATATCAATGGGCCTGGTACCCCATACTCCCGGAGTACCCCCCACAGAACCCCCCGAGGGACGCGGTCGAATGCCTTCTCCAAGTCCACAAAGCACATGTAAACTGGTTGGGCAAACTCCCACGCACCCTCCAGGACCCTGCTGAGGGTGTAGAGCTGGTCCAGTGTTCCACGACCAGGACGAAAACCACACTGCTCCTCCTGAATCCGAGGTTCGACTATCCGACGGACCCTCCTCTCCAGAACCCCTGAATAGACCTTACCAGGGAGGCTTAAGAGTGTGATCCCCCTATAGTTGGAACACACCCTACGGTCCCCCTTTTTGAATAGGGGAACCACCACCCCAGTCTGCCAATCCAAGGGAACTGCCCCCAATGTCCACGCGATATTGCAGAGTCGCGTAAGCCAACACAACCCCCCAACATCCAGAGCCCTAAGGAACTCCGGGCGAATCTCATCCACCCCTGGGGCCCTGTCACCGAGGAGCTTTTTAACCACCTCGGTGACCTCAGCACCAGAGATCGGAGAGCCCGACCCAAAGTCCAAGTCAGGGGGGGATAAAGATGAAAGGATGTCTAAGGCCAGGAGTTCTGTTGAATCTATCATCAAGAAACAGAAGGAATATGGGAGATGTGTAAATCTACCAAGAGCAGTTCATCCTCAAACTGAGACCATGAAGAAGTATAATAGTGAGTCCATCAAGACACATGAGACGGCTCTGGAGGTACAAGCTTCAGTAGAGATGGAAAGACTGAGCATACGACTGTTGCCAGACTTCTTCACCTGTCTGAGATGAATGGGAGACTGACAAAGGAAAAGGACACCATTGATGGAAAAGTCAGAATAAATCTTTCCAAGAGAATGTCTAAACAATTTAGACAGTCTAATGCCTCCCCAGGCAAAGCTCCAGATGCTACCCCAGTTTCCCCTAATCCTTTTTATTTATTTAATTTTTAATTTTTATCCAAGCTGAATGATGTACTGCTACAGAAAATCAGAGAATACTATTTGAAAGTATTTATTTATTTATTTACTTCCCAAAGTTGAGGGGAGTAGAAAATCAAAATTATGATGGATGGATAAATAAATGGATGGATAAATGTGCTCTGATGTTTACACATAACCACAGTTGGTAACTGAGGTATAATTGATGCCACTGGTGTGTTTTGTCTCTTTGAGATTCTTCTTGAATGCTAACCCACATGCTGAATAATACTGAAGACGTTGCTGTCTCCTGTAGGACAACTTGGTGACGTTATGAAGGAAAGCGCAAAAATTGCTTCAACGTTCGCCAGAGTCTTCCTTCTTCGTCAGGATCCAGGAAATAACTTCCTGGTCAACTCCCACCTCCATCTTCATGTTCCTGAGGTAACTGATGAAAATGTCCCACAGCAACAAGACTTTGATCGCTCCTATATTCACCATGTGTCTCCCTTGTTTAAATAATCACCATTGCAGTTTTCATTGAAATGCTGTTTGTGCTTGAAGTTATAAATGTAAAACTTAAAGCTGTTTAGATAGTTTGAGTTACTCATTTTGTTTTTCCTCTTTCAGGGAGCAACTCCCAAGGACGGGCCGAGTGCCGGCTGCACCATCGTCACAGCTCTGTTGTCCCTGGCAATCAACCGCTCGGTGCGTCAGAACGTGGCCATGACCGGGGAGGTGTCGCTAACGGGCAAAGTCCTGCCGGTGGGAGGAATCAAGGAAAAAACTATCGCTGTGAGTGCAGCATGGAGCAGACATTACTGAGTAAACAGGAAATGGCAGGACTCGTTTTATCATGCAGGACATGTGAAGAGAACAACAGGGTCATCAGAAGGCTGGCTTATTTCTTCATACACCGAAGTTTTAGATGGAGACATTACTGATGAAATTATTAAACAGAGACATCACACGTAAAAAGATTAAATTGCAGTTGAACAGTGAGCTTTTAGTCAAAATTAAACATTAAAGAGGTCCTCAACACACTGTGAAACGGTAACTCCACCCCCAGAGCAGATTCAAAATCCCTCATGAAAATGGGAGTGTCGAGAGACATGGAGGGGAGGAGGTGGGTGGTTGAGCTGCGTTCACGCCCCCTCTAGCAACAAACTAAAACTCCAGCAAACAACTTACAGCAAGCAAAAACAAAGAATAAATACCGGTATGCAGATGTATTTATCTATTCCCACCAGATCTATCCAAAACAAAAGGCCTAAAAAAATAATAATAATAATAATACCACAAGGTATTCCGTGACCGGGGTTCGAACCTGGGTCTGTCGGACCCCAAACCCGCACCTACAACATTGCCCTATCGTGGCATTCATGCATTATTCGTCCATCGCAACATAAGAAAAGAAATACAACCAAATACTTTCGATGTAGTGAAAAGTAGTCCTAAAATAAATAAGTTAAAATATACAAATGACTATTGCCATTCCGAAAACTATAATATGCATCTTTGCAGTACTATTCCAGAGTGCAATGTGCCACTTCCATATAAGGTATGAACTACAACGAGGACCTTCTCATCTCTGCAGGGGATTGGCTCTGCTTGAACCACTTTTGTGACGTCAGAGTGTACAAGACACGTCAGAGTGAACAGTCCTTGACCAATGAGAAAATTAAGCTGCAATACCTATGTTCAACCCATAGGTTACTGTAAACACATTTTTAGACCAAATATTGTCGATTTAAACTAATACTGTACGCACAATTATGTGAAGATTAACACAGACATAGTGCTATACAACATTTTAGACACATTCTAGGGAGTTTATCAGATAAAAAAAAGTTAATTTTGAGTTTAGTCCCTCTTTAACAACTGAAGTTCCTTCAGCTTTATCTACAGTAGTTTGTCCACAATGCAACACAATAACCTGTAGGTTACAAACGTGTTCAGGTTTGTTCTACAGCCATCATACTTCTCATAGTTTGGTGCTCAGCAATAGGCTGAACAAACGGTCAGGGACAGGAATCTTGAGGCTTTGTGGACATTACTTTTAAAGTAAGGGAAGTTCAGATTCGTGGGTTGAGGGAATTGAAGACCTTTTATCTCCTGGTTACAGAAGTTACACCTCGCCCATAATGAGATCCAGCTAGATCAAGGGTCTGCAACCTTTATGATCAAAAGAGCATTTTTTTAACGCCTTTGTTCACTAAATTAAAAGTGTTCAGAGCCACAACAACCTGCTACTACTGTGATTATCAACTGGTGGCCCATGGGCCACTTTAGGTTTGTTGTAGGAGGCTTTTGTGTCCACTAGGGGTGACGTTCATTTCAGTTTATTTATATAGTGCCAAGTCATTATAAATAAAAATATCGAATGATTTTAACATTTATTGATATTTTTACAATTTAAAACAAATGAAAAGACCAGATTCTTGAAGTGGAGGCAATTTAAAACAAATGAAAACACCAGATTACAATTTAAGACAAATGAAAAGACCAGATTCTTGTAAAGAGAGAGAGGGGGAGGGGTAGTTTTTTTAATTAATAAAAACTGAACTATTCAGACCTATATAATTTTTTTAATTGTGGAAAAGTGAATTAAGTATAGAAATAAAACACAGTTAACGTGAGTACTGGTAAGGTTTACTCCTTCATTTGCTAAAGAAATGACAGGAAAACAACTAAAACTAGTCCTTTTTTGTTGCTCAGTTTTATGTTAGTTTTGGTCAAAGCTTGAAAGAACCGCTGCAGAAGAACCAAAGAGCCACGTGGCTCCAGAGCTGCAGGTTGCAGAGCCCTGATCTAGATTAAGTTTGACACGTCCTCAATGTGTACTAGGAACTTCAGGGCATCCAGTTAAATCTCTCTGGAAAACTAATGGTAAATGGTGCAGGTCTTTCTCACTTAAAACAACAAACATTTCCGTGTACCATCTCCTCATATTTCCATCTTAATGTGTGTTCTTGGAAAGTTTACTTAAAGTACAGTAAGTGGTAGTAAAACTGCAGTCCATTTAACTGGATCATCCTTCAGGACCAGTGGAGGAGCAGGTTTGGTTTGTTTCATGTTGATTTGTCCAGTTTATTGCTGAGCACAAGATACATGTTTTGCTGATTTTAAGCAGAAAGGTTTTAGTGTCCTTTTAACAAGAATCACACGAAGCAATGAACAAACAAGTGATGCAGGCTAATACACATCACAGCTTTCATGCTGAAAGTTGGTGTACATGTATATAATGTATGAATTGTGTATATACAGTTAATGGTTCTGACTCAGTGTTTAGGGTTTATGTGCGTTTTGTGGTGTTACAGCACCACATATAGGCCTGGCGTTGTTACTACAAGGTTTTGGGTGGCATTCTGCGTTTACATGTGGATGAAAACATTTCTAGAAACAATGCCATGCTTACGAGTACATAGAAACAACAAATAATAAAAAGATTGTTTTGAAAGAAAAATTGTTTCCATGTGGAGAAATCGTCAGGAGCAGTGCTAGTAATGTTCCTACTCCATAGAACTGAACCTGAGTATTGTCTTCTCTGTTAGGCTCGTCGTGCCGGGGTCACCTGCATCATTCTTCCAGCTGAGAACAAGAAGGACTTCTCTGACCTGCCAGACTACATCACAGAGGGCCTCGAGGTCCACTTTGTGGATCACTACAACCAGATCTACCCCATTGCGTTCCCACAGGACCAGACTGAACTTTCATCTACTCCTCTGTAAAGCAACCAGTGGAGAGGCCTTTCAGAACCTGGTTGATCTGGTCCAATGCTCTTTGTTCTAACTGGTTTCCTGTATGGACCATGAAGCGGTGCTCTGATGTTTGGCACAACATTAAATATGTCGAGTTGATTCAGGAGTGGGATGATCACCCACACCCCGCCATGACTCCAGCTGCTGAAGGATCCAGAGTAAAGGACTAACATGAGAAAAGGGGTGGGGCTGTTACAGAAAGAGGTGGAGTCACGAGGGAAAGGGGTGTGGCTATTGCAGAAAGATGGGTTTATTTAAGATGGGTGGGTCATTTAGATGAAGAGGTGGGGAGATGGAGGGATGAAGGAGAGTGGACCAACAATCCGCAGTGCCAAAGACACTAGTTGCTCATGATCACAGGAAATGATGTCACTGATGATTTGAGTGTTGCTGCCAGGCAGCATGTGTCCCAAACATCTGGATTCTTTCATAAACTGTTTTATATTATTAAACCTATTGTTAAGGTTATATTATTAGAATAAAATATCTGAATTAACTCAAATCTGTTGATTTGAATTCAAAAGCTATGAATTATTATTATTATTGCACATGTCTGTGTTTTTCTCTGTCTGATACATCCCATGAGCCAACCACTGGATGGATTTTAATGAAACTTGCAGGAAATATTGATTGATTGTTCCTCTAACATTGATTCATTTTGAAAGTCAGCCCCAATCAAGATGGTTGCCAAAACTTAACTGATCTTATAAAACACAAAAATGGCCTGAATTCTGTCAGCTTTACAAGTTCTGTGCTAAAATATGCTATAGCTGTAAGATAATTGACAACAAACTGACATCTCACTGCATCCCAGTGATCACAATGTTTTCAAGGTTTGATAAAACAGCTGCAACTAAATCATTTCAGTTAAACACTTTGCCATGGAAGGCGGCGGGTGATAAACAGCCATAGACTTTGGTCTACATGTGTTTTGTGGGTGAAGGCTTGTAACATATGGTGGGGGGTGCCGCGGGAGTATGGAGTACCAGAGTTACTTTAATCCAGTCCCTGTAGAACCGAAGAGCTGTGCTTGGTGCGGGTTGGACTCCTCCAGGACTGTCCCTGGTCTCCGATCCGGTTTGTGGTCTCAGGATCTCCAGGTGCAGCCATGGAGAGGATGGGGTCTGGTTTGGGAACCTCGGGGACTTCTTTATGTGGATGATGTTGCCCATCATCTGCTCTCCCTTGTTATAACTAAGTTAATGTCTCAGGTTTGTGTTTCTCGGTCTGAACTTCCTGAAACAACTTTTTAAATAATAGAGGTTTTAAAATTTTCAAATAGAAAGATGAGTCCAGCGTTTTCTGCTCTTTATTTAAATGGACATCTGGATTCTTTCATAAACTGTTTTATATTATTAACATTATTGAGCATGCATCAGGGTAAATGAACATAAGAAAAACAATTATTGATAATAAATTTTTCCAAAAAAATAAATAAAAACGATGTCGGGAAAAGTGATGTGGGCTACCATCAGAGTCTGAACCAATCTGTGAAGATCAAATTAATTCAAATCAAAGTTTCCTTGGATTAATTGACTGTTTCTGTTCAGTACTCAGAGATGACTTCTGTTGGCTCTTTATAAATAAATGTAGTTAATTAAAAAACGTCATTAATTCCAGCTGTTTGGTTTCTGGTGATGAACAGAACCTGGGTGATGTAGGACTCTCTCAGATGGAGCTCGCAGCTGATTGGTCCTCCGGAGCTGCGGCGGCGCGTCTCATTGGCTGAGACACGACTCAACCGAGACCGCCTGTCTTGTTCGGTTCCGACCCGATCCCCCTGTCCTGGACCGTGCTCTGCTGCGGGATGTGCGTGTTTTGAACGCGGTTCTGATCCAATGGACTGAGGCTCCGCGCGGACCCGTCCGGACTTAACTCTTCTGGTCTGCGTGAGCAGGTGAGGACAATAGGACGTCCACTGTGTCCACCGTGTCTGCGCTCTCCTGTCTCCATCTGGACAGGAGGGGACGTTATCCATCCTGCTGGACCCGAATCCTCTGGTACCCTGGAGGATTCCTGCCGCGTGTGCGCGCGGTCTATGAAAGGGTTGATGACGTCAGAGCTCGGACAGATGCGTGAACATCTGCATGATGGTGCTGATGCTGTGAAGGAAAGGCCTCCATCCATCTTCCGCCTCTCAGCATCAGTGTCTCCATGGTGATAGACCAAGTCAGGAATGCATGTCACCCGCCTCCAACGACTGTCAGGTCCAGGTTGAACAGAACGAACCCAGTCCACATCAGACAGAACACTCAGGCTCTGAAACTGAAGGCTCTGGGGCCACATGGGGTCTTTGTGGTTTTTAGCCCAACATGAGAAAGTGCACGTCTATATCCAGAATGAGAAAGAATCCGTTTCAGCATGTTTTGGCTATAGTGATTTGGGCTGGTTTCTGGGTTTTGGTTGGTTTCTGGACCTCGGTTTTTGTGTCTTGCCTGGGTTTCAAACAGTTTCTGGGTTTTGACTGGTTTCTGAGTTTGGGCTGGTTTCCATGTTTTGAAGGATTTCCGTGTTTTGGCTGGGTCTGGTTTTTGTCTGGTTTCTGAGTTTTGTCTGCACATGTTTCGTCTGGTTTCTGGGTTTAGGCCGACTTCACTCTTCTGGATAGAGATCTCTGAGCTTGTTGCTGTTGAGTTTTCAGTTTGGGGGTCACAGCACCAGTGCTCCATTCATTGACCACTTGGGCTGACGCCTTGACTTCACAACTTCTGTATCTCATCCTTGGTATATTTCCAGCTGCTGCTTCTTCCTGATGTTACAGTCTCTTGGGATTGCTACATCATCACCACTGCTTCTCTTTCTTGTCAGTCTGGATCTAGAAGTCCAACAATATCTCTCAGCCCTACCATTCTCCACCACCCTTGGTGGCTTCTCACACTTTAACTGTGGGACCTCCCGTCCATAGCACAGATGTTACCTGTACACTATTCCAGATGTTCCTGTACTCTAGTCCAGACGTACGTTCCACTCTGTTCCTATACGTTTCTGTGATCTATTGTTGGCGTTCCTGTTCAGTCCAGATTTCTGTATGTTTGTCCAGATTTATGTACACTATTCCAGATGTTTGTGTATTTTATTCCAGATGATCATGTACTCTATTCCAGATGTTCATGAACTCTACTCCAGATGTTCCTGTATTCTATTTCAGATGTTCCTGTAACCCGTTCCAGCTACTCCTGTACTCTCCACATGTGTTCCTGTACGCTGTTCCAGTCACTTTGTTATTGCGTTTCATGCTTTGCCTGTCTGGGTCTTACCTGCATCAGTGTGGTGATAGACCAACAGCACCAGGAATGCATGTCACCCGCCTCCGACGACTGATGAGGTCCAATCCAGCGTTGCGTCTTGGGTCTTGTCTGTTGTGGTAGACCCCAACCTCTTGTGCTGAGGGCATGTTGTTGTGGTGTCATGATTAGTGCCTCTGTGCTGTCCTTCAGTCCCTAACCACTGGTAGGATTTGTTGATATCAGCCACTTCCTCAATCTGACAGTGGTACATGCCAAGCAGGGGGTTATCTTTCCATGATGGTTCCTCTTGTTTCACCTCTTCCACATTGGGGTTCTGATGCTGCCTGAGACATTCACTGATCACTTCATCATTGGGGGCTTTCCTCCTGATGTACTCAGGAATCTTAGTTTTTTCATATAGTTGCTCAGATGATCACTCCCCCTCTGCCTCTGTAAGTGTACAGTCTCGGGGTGCTGGACTTGGGGAGTAACCCTCCATGCATTGTGAGGAGCCTTCGAGTCTTGATGCCAGCGGTTTCTATCTTCTCCTTTGGCCAGGCTATAATAACACCTGGGTATCTGATGACTGATTGAATGAAAAACAAGTTGCTATGTGACCCATTGAACCTGAAGTGTCTGTCATCAGAAGTGACTGCAGGCACTATATAGCATACATTGAGTAGATGCAACCGACTTGTTTTACCATCTTGTGATCCACAGACACAATGAACTGCTTAACTGTGTCTGCAACATTAGAATTTTATAATAATGAGCAAGTGGTACTGACCCTAATAAACTGTTTTCTGTGCCTACATACATGTACAGTAGTAGCATGTAGTACACTACAGTGCTTTGACTGACTTGATTCTGGATGTAAAAAAGTAAGAATAAACTAGTAGTTCTACATAATTACTCATGTTTCTGAAATATAAACATTTACAATAGTGTGCAGTTTAAAGCTTTAGCACAGATACGTTTGGATTTAAGAACTATTTCCTGACAGCATACACAATAGGTATCAATCTGTTTAATAATTGTATCTGTTATTTATGGGCAGCTGCCATTCTGATAGGAGCTAAGAATGCCCATGTAACTATATGTTCTGCTTTTCAAGATAGTGGCACACATTCTTGTCTTGTTGGTATCTGTCTTTCCAGTGCTTCCCTCATTCAGTAACTGAGAACATGTCTCAGAAGGTCTGACAATATCACATGACATCTTGCATGATGTAAACTTCATCACAAACGTGTGAAACATTGGTGCACATGGAGCTGATCATGTGTGCCCTTCATGTTTCTTCTTCCTCAGTTCTGCCTCTCAATGTTATGGCTGTGTTGTTGGTGCTTCTTCTCTCCGTTCTGCTCTCGTCCCCTCACACTCCTGTCCGAGCATCTCAGTCCTGTCCCCCAGCCTGTCGCTGCTACAGCCTCACCGTGGAGTGTGGATCCACTGACCTGAAGGACATTCCCAAACACGTTCCTCCATCCACTCAGGCAGGCTCACTGCTCTCAAACCTTTCACACAATATATTACATTTGCTTTTGTCTACAAATGAACGAGCAGCTTCATTTTCTTTTTTTTTCTCCCTCTTCAGACTATCTTTCTCCAGGACAATGTGATTAATCAGGTTCGACAACTGGACCTCATTGGACTGAAGCACCTGCACTACCTGTACCTGCAGGTAACAAGCTTGCTTGCATCCTGCATTTTTTTCTGCTACAAACACAGCAGGAACAAAAGTGACAGAAAGAGCAAAATGTGCTCTCACAGTCAGCTCTGGGTCTAAATGACTGAAGTACAAATACACACAGGTCCTTCTAAAAAAAATAGCATATTGTGATAAAGGTCATTATTTTCCACAATGTAATGATAAAAATGAAACTTTCATATATATTTAGATTCATTGCACACCAACTGAAATATTTCAGGTATTTTATTGTTTTAATACTGATGATTTTGGCATACAGTTCATGAAAACCCAAAATTCCTATCTCAAAAAATTAGCATATCATGAAAAGGTTCTCTAAACGAGCTATTAACCTAATCATCTGAATCAACGAATTAACTCTAAACACCTGCAAAAGATTCCTGAGGCTTTTAAAAACTCCCAGCCTGGTTCATTACTCAAAACCGCAATCATGGGTAAGACTGCCGACCTGACTGCTGTCCAGAAGGCCATCATTGACACCCTCAAGCAAGAGGGTAAGACACAGAAATAAATTTCTGAACGAATAGGCTGTTCCCAGAGTGCTGTATCAAGGCACCTCAGTGGGAAGTCTGTGGGAAGGGAAAAGTGTGGCAGAAAACGCTGCACAACGAGAAGAGGTGACCGGACCCTGAGGAAGATTGTGGAGAAGGGCCGATTCCAGAGCCACCGTGCACAGGCGTGTGCAGGAAATGGGCTACAGGTGCCGCATTCCCCAGGTCAAGCCACTTTTGAACCAGAAACAGCGGCAGAAGCACCTGACCTGGACTACAGAGAAGCAGCACTGGACTGTTGCTCAGTGGTCCAAAGTACTTTTTTCAGATGAAAGCAAAGTTTGCATGTCATTCGGAAATCAAGGTGCCAGAGTCTGGAGGAAGACTGGGGAGAAGGAAATGCCAAAATGCCAGAAGTCCAGTGTCAAGTACCCACAGTCAGTGATGGTCTGGGGTGCCATGTCAGCTGCTGGTGTTGGTCCACTGTGTTTTATCAAGGGCAGGGTCAATGCAGCTAGCTATCAGGAGATTTTGGAGCACTTCATGCTTCCATCTGCTGAAAAGCTTTATGGAGATGAAGATTTCATTTTTCAGCACGACCTGGCACCTGCTCACAGTGCCAAAACCACTGGTAAATGGTTTACTGACCATGGTATTACTGTGCTCAATTGGCCTGCCAACTCTCCTGACCTGAACCCCATAGAGAATCTGTGGGATATTGTGAAGAGAAAGTTGAGAGACGCAAGACCCAACACTCTGGATGAGCTTAAGGCCGCTATCGAAGCATCCTGGGCCTCCATAACACCTCAGCAGTGCCACAGGCTGATTGCCTCCATGCCACGCCGCATTGAAGCAGTCATTTCTGCAAAAGGATTCCCGACCAAGTATTGAGTGCATAACTGAACATAATTATTTGAAGGTTGACTTTTTTTGTATTAAAAACACTTTTCTTTTATTGGTCGGATGAAATATGCTAATTTTTTGAGACAGGAATTTTGGGTTTTCATGAGCTGTATGCCAAAATCATCAGTATTAAAACAATAAAAGACCTGAAATATTTCAGTTGGTGTGCAATGAATCTAAAATATATGAAAGTTTCATTTTTATCATTACATTATGGAAAATAAAGACCTTTATCACAATATGCTAATTTTTTTCAGAAGGACCTGCACATGCCTACGAACTGGTTCGGAATTTTCAACAAAGTCCACCTGAAACTTCCTGTCTGGTGACGATCCAACCCTCAGTCCAACACTTATTAGCAACTGAGGTGCTTGTTTTCATCCTTAGCACAGATCTGCATGGATTGGTTTTAATTAGCAACAATTTAAATGTAAAATTAATATTTCATAATCAGAAATACCAAATGATAAAAATACATTTACTTACTTTCAGGGAATTATTTTAAATATCAAATCAAAAGTTAGTCTATCATAAATTACTGTAGACAACTGTGTAAAGAAACATTAAAAACAGATGTTTGGAGTATCTCAAGTTATTGTTGTCTTTTTGCTACAAACGCGGCTAACTTTCAAATTTGGACAGAGAACTACAGCCCAGTCCCTCCCTCCTTAAAAAAAATAATCTAAGGAACCATACCTTGCTTAAGATATGTGAAAAAATAGATCTCCAATCGTCAGCTGTTAATTGCCTGTGTAAAAATATTTTGCCTTTAGCCTAACCCCAGTGCTTAGTAAAGCTAATATCCCAAATTGAAAAGTATATTTAAGGGCAATCTGTTTGTGAATCCAGGCCACAGCTTTGAACTGGAGCAAAGCAAATGCTTTAAGAGAGTGTTAATCCGCTAAACAGTTCTAGAAACATGAAGACAAAATATATATATACAATTTAACTTTCCTTTTTTTTTCCATGTCTCTCCTCCAGAACAACACAATCATAAGTGTAGAACCAGGTTCTTTTCTGGATCAAGTTCAGTTATTGGAGCTCGCACTAAATGGGAACCAAATCCACCTTGTGACCTTGGACATGTTTCAGGGACTTGACCAACTACGCATCCTGTACCTGTCAAGAAACTTCATCACACGCCTGCTGGATTACACCTTCAGTGGTTTACAAGTAAATAATCTGAAAAAAAACACAAATGATAAAAGTTTTATTCAATGTTTATGATTATTTTTATAGGTTAATAGAAAGTTAAGTATCAATACAACAGCCTTCATGAAAATTTCCAGAAACATACCAGATCCATACAAGGTACATACCAGATGCATACCAGATATGTACCAGATACATACCAGGTGCATACCAGATATGTACCAGATACATACCAGGTACATACCAGATACATACCAGAAAGAACCCAGGACCATAATAGGAACATACCAGTTTTAAAAATAGGAACACCACAGGAACATATTAGGGATATACAGTACTAGGAATGATACATACCAGGTATATACCAGATACATTCCAGATACCGGTACATACCAAGTAGATACCATATACTTACCAGGGACTTACCAAGAAAATACCAGATACAAACCATAAACATACCAGGTAAATACCAGCAATGTACAAAATACATACCAGGTATATATCAGGTACATAGCAGAAACATACTAGGTACATACTGTATCGATACATACCACAAATATACCATTTACGTATCAGGTACATATCAGATACATACCAGGTACATACAAGGAAAATACCAGGTACTTACCAGCAATATACGTACCAGGAAAATACCAGGAATGTACCAGATACATACTTGTATTAGGTACATAACTTGCCTAGAGGGGAGTGGTGGCGCAGAGGTTAGAGACTGTGGGGCTGTGATCGGAAGATCGCCGGTTCAAACCCTGGTACTGACAACATCAAAATGTGGGTGTAAAAGGTGAAACACTCACACCTGCCTCCACCCTCATTCGCCCCACTCTGGACCCCTGAGCAAGGCCCTTAACCCCCACCATCTGCTCCCTAACAGGTCTCTCTTGAAAATGAGTTTTCGTGGCTCAATGAGACTACCTGTATAAATAAAGGGTAAATGAAAATATAAGTGCCAAATCAGATACATGCCAGATACATGCATGGTACATACCAGAAAACCCCAGATATATACCAAATACACACCAGGTACATATCCGATTCATAACATGCACAGTACATACCAGTAATATAGCAGGTACATTCAAGGAATATACCAGGTACTTAAACGGTACATACCAGAAACACACCAGGTTTGTACTAGGCACATATAAGAAAAATAACCGTTTTTTGCCAAGTGCAAACCAGGATGTACCAGGTGAATACAAGGAACATACCAGGTAAATATCAGGGACATACGAGGAATGTACCACATACATGCCATGGACATAGAAGATCCATACCAGTAACACAACAGGTACATGCCAGATATATACCAGGCACACATCAGGTAAATACCTGCTACGTACCAACTTCCACATAATGGATACTTAGAAATAATATACCACATACTTACTAAGAATGTACTTGCTATTTACCAAGTATGTACTGGGTACTTGCAAGTTACTTACAACTCCCTTGACTGACAACATCAAAATGTGGGTGGAAAAAGTGACACACCCACACCTGCCTCCACCCTCATTGGCCCCACTCTGGGCCCCTGAGCAAAGCCCTTCCTTAACCCACAACATCTGCTCTAATCCATCCATTATCTTTTACCCAATTCTGCCATTTTGGGTCATGGGGGTCGCCGGTGCCCATGTCCAGCAATCACTGTGCAAGAGGCGGGGGACACCCTGGACAGGTCACAAATCCATCACAGGGACACATAGAGACAAACAAGACAAACAATCATTATCTCTCTCACTTACACCTAGAGACAATTAAGAGTTACCAATCAGCCTAATGTGCATGTTTTTGGTCTGTGGGAGGAAACGGGAGAACCCGGAGAAAACCCACGTTCTCCGTGCATGCATGGGTTTTCTCCAGGTGGGGAGCATGGTGGCGCAAGTGGTAGAGCTGCTGCCTCCCAGTGAGAAAGTTGCCGGTTCAAATCCCACTCTGGGGGCCTTTCTGGGTGGAGTTTGCATGTTTTCTCCATCTGCTCAAAAACAAAACAAACAAACAAACCAAAAAACAAACAAACAGGTCTCTCTTGGAAATGAGTTCTCGTGACTCAATGAGACTACCTATTTAAATAAAGGGTAAAAAAAGTTACATACTGGGTACTTACTTGGAAAGTGTCAAGCATTTACTAAGAATATACTAGGTATTTATGAAGTATTTACCTAGAATGTACCATTTACCTAACAAAAACATATTTGGTATTTACTAGGAAAGTACCTAATACTTATCTGAAACTTACAAGGCATATACAATGCACTTTCAAGTTATGTACTGGGTATTTACCAGGGATGTATTGGATACTTACACAATACATACTGTGTACGCACCAGGATTGTACCAGGCACTATCCTGGAACATACCAGGAACTTACCAAGTTTTTATGAGAAACATAACAGGCCCTTACAAGGTTTGTATGTAATGGGCACCTGCCAGGATTGCACTGGGTACTTACCAGGATTGTACTGGGTATTTACCAAGCTAGATCCTACTGGGTACTTACCAGGAACATACCTGGTATTGACCAAAAATGTATGTGATGCATAATAGTAACATACTAGATATCTATCAGGAACTTACCAAGTATTTAGCAGGATCATTCTGGGTACTTACCAGGAAAGTACCAGCTACTTACCAGGAACATTATGGGTACTTACAAGGTACATATCAAGTACTGATTAGAAACCTAGCTGGAACCTCCTGTGTACCTACCAGGAACAAACTTGGTATTTAACAAGAATGTACTGAATACTTACCAAGCATGTACTGGGTACTTAACATCAACATACCAGGTACATACATGATACCTAATGGGTACTCACAGCCTATGTATACATGGTATGTATCGTTTTAGTACCAGTAATGTATCCATAATTACCTGACACCCATTTCAACATACCCAGTTGTAGTTATACATCTAATAATTACTGTACTTTCTGAAGTCATCCAGTAGTTTAAGAGATATTTTGCTAACAGATAAACAAAGAGACAAACAACAGATATGAAACATTCCCAGTTTCTTGTTCAGCTCATAGAAGATGATGAGTGACGTGCTGATCTCTGCAGCGTCTGCAGGAGCTCCATCTGCAGCAGAACAGTATAGAGATGATAGCAGAGCATGCACTGGCTGGTCTGACCTCTCTGGCTCTGCTGGACCTGAGCAGGAATAATCTTCACACCATTGGTCCAACATCACTTCAGCCTCTGGTTAGCCTGCAGATTCTGCGCATCACAGGTAAGACTGGACTTCTGATCATCACAGCCATGGCCTTTCCCTCTTTTAGATGAGACTGCCATTGTTATAGCTGCTAATGATTATGTTGAAAACAAGAAAAGAAGCCAAACCAGTTTCTGTTCTTGACTTTTTGGACCCTGCTGAACCCTGTCTTGGTTCCATGTGTTCTGTTGCAGATAACCCATGGCGCTGTGACTGTGCTCTTCACTGGCTGAGGAGCTGGATCGATGAGGAGGGCCAGAGGCTGCTCAGCTCCGCAGAACGTCGGTTAGTCTGCACCGAGCCCCCTCGCCTTTCCCATCTTAGCCTGGTGGAGGTCCCACTCAACAGCCTAGTGTGCATTCCCCCCCTGGTGCAGCTGGAGCCCAGGAGGCTGGCGGTACATCTTGGGGAGAGCCTCAGGGTGTCGTGCCATGCTTCTGGCTACCCTCGGCCACAGGTAGGACACAATTACAGGGACACACCACCCTACAGAAAAGTGTTCATTCTTTTCAGATTAGATTCTAGCTTTACTTTGTCACATTTGCATGTTTCAGTTCATCGACTGAACATTAACAACAGACAAGATATAACCAGGCCAAATACAAACAGCAATTTTTAAACAAGGATTTAATGTTCCAAAGGATGGAAGCTATCCAAGCTAACTTGGTCCTGTGCGAAAAAGTAATTGCCCCACTAAACCAAATAACTGTTCTCCCCCAACACCCCTACCCCCGTGGCTGCAACATCTGCAATCAAGCATTTTTGATAACTGATGAGTTTATTATTATTATTTACATGACTGTGGACAGCTGTTGCTGCTGTGATTAGGATCATTGTTCTGCTGCAGTAGTTCACAAACTGACGGAGGAACATTCTCCTTCTGGAATGTCTGTTGGAGAGCAGAACTCATGGTTCCATCAATTTGTCCAAGGTCTGAAACTGCAAAGCAGCCCTACACCATTACACTACCACCACCGTGTTTGATTGTTGGTCTTCTGAAAGGCGTTGTTAGGTTTAGATGTTCGTAGTGGAATCATTTTATTGGGAAGGTTCACCAGTGTCCCATGCTTTTTCAATGTGTGGTTACCAGCTCTATTGAATCCTGTTTCTTGAGCCTACACGTGTGTGACAGTAATCAGTCCTACCTGTGGCTGGTGAAACTGGACTCAGAATTAAAAAAAAAAAAGTTGATTCAAGATTTACCTAAAGGGACTAGTAGATTTTCACACAGCCAATTTCATTCGAACAATTTTTATCTCTTAATTAATGAATCCATCGTTTAAGAACTGAACTCTGTATTACTCAGGTTATATTTGTCTGATATCAGTGTTTGTTTGATGAGCTGAAACATTTACAGTAGGTGTGACAAAACATAAAAAACATGTGAGGAGTGGTGGCGCAGAGGAGAAGATGGGCTTGTGATTGGAAAGTCGCAGGTTCAACTCCCCGGACTGACAACATCAAAATGTGGGTGGAAAAGGTGAAACACCCACACCAGCCTCCACCCCACCTTTATTTGCCCCACTCTGAGAAAGGCCCTCTCAACCCCCAGCATCTGCTCCCAAACAGGTCTCTCTTGAAAATGAGTTCCCGTGACTCAATGAGAATACCTGCAAAGGTAAATGAAAATTAGTGTGGGGGCTGAATACTTTTTCAGTCTTACTTCCAAGAGTTTATTCAGGTTGTTGCTTCAGTGTTAAGATCAGTTCAGATTTCATCACAACAGTGTTTCAGATATGTACTGTTGATGTCTAATAACCCTGATCTTTCAGACCACAGTGGAAACTCCATGAACTAGAGGTCTGAAGTAGATGATAATCTGTATATGGAAAGTCGTTTGTCCTCACAGGACCAGTAGGCATAAAACTAAATCTCTTTGCAGGTGACCTGGAGGAAAGCATCCCAAGGTAAAGTGGTGGACTCTCCCAGAGGTCTGGTTCAGGATCTGGGTACTGGAAGAAGTGAAGGCTCAAAGGAGTCCTCAGAGGAAGACAAAGTGAGCCTGCAGAAGACTGCTGGCGAGCACTTTGACCCCGACACTGGCAGCGGCATGCTGTTTCTCAGCAATGTGACAGTGGCTCACGCAGGCTTTTATGAGTGTGAAGCCTGGAACGCAGGAGGCGTTGCCAGACTGACCTTTCAACTTGCCATCAACTCATCCTCCTTGTCTTCCTCTTCAATTTGGGCCACATGGTCTCAAGTATCATCACCATATTCCCCCGCTTGGCCTCGACTGAAGAACCACGGTCTTGCTTTGGGCTCCGACGTGAGCCGGGAGCCTCTGTACGCCCTGGGCAGCATGGCCTTCAACGCTCTGGGAGCCGCAACTCAGACAGCCATTTCTCTGGGCATCTCCCTGCTGGCTTTGACCTCTCTGCTACTGGTTGCCATGATTTACAGTCGTCATCAGCAGTGCGACAAGGAGCCCGATGAGGCTGAAAAGGTGTATATTGCTCAGCAACAAAATAAAACAGCAAATTAAGAAACTAGCAGCAAAATTGTACCACCTGATAATTAATAGGAACATTAAGGGCAGGAAATATTTCAGGGTAACAACGGGTTTGATATACATATAAAAATGCTGCTGTCACTAGACGCAATAAAAAAAATTGCATCAGGAAAAAACCTTTAAAATTTATTTTAATCATCAAACTCTGAAAGCTTTAAGGTAATTTGAGCCATTTGCCCCCAGTTGGTTAAACAAATACCTTCGTTATAAGTTTAAAATGGGGATGGGTGTCACTGACTTGGACTGAACACCCTTTAAAATATTTCTGTAAATATCATATCAGGTCGTTTTATGTGGTGCATGCAGTTAGCACAAGGTCAGAAGAGCAGTCAAAACTAAGAAGGTTGTGCAGAAATGTTGCAGCTTCTGCCTCAAACTCCAACATACATTTTCAATAATGTGAGCTCAGATGTCAGGACTGTAGAATTAAATCAAAAGCAACTCAGATCTAAAGAAATGTTAAAGCTGCTGCCAATGGCCCATCACGGTCATCATGGTCACCACGCAACTGTGTCTGTCACTCCCTGTCTGCCGTTAATGACAGGCAGACAAAAAAATTAGCCTTGGACAAACACATGCTGTGCGAAAACTACAAGTCCAGTCTTAAAAGTTCTTGCCCGTGAGCAGCAGAGGACTCGGATGGTCCCTTGTGTTTTTAAAAACGTTTTATGTAGAAGATATTACCAGTTCAAAAAAACAGTTCATTTCCAGTTGAAGAGAAAATACAGATCTCAAGTATGACAGAAGCTGTTTGAAGAGAAAATACAGATCTCAAGTATGACAGAAGCTGTTTGAGCTCTCTGCTTCCTGCAGAGATTTGAGAGCAAATTAAAGGTCTTACTGTAGTGAGAGACACACTGAGTGAAAGGAGATAAATATACTGTACTTACATTTTGATGTTGGTTTCTTGCAGTGGTTAGATAATGTTTTAATGTTGTGTGATATACTGCTAGCTAACATCATATCACACTATATTCTTGATCAGTCCACACCTTTTGCACATTTTGTTTCAAAGCCACACACCAATGTACAGGATAAAATATTTAACAAGATAGGAATCAGGGTTGGGTGGCATGGTGGTGCAGTTGGTGGAGCTGCCACCTTGAAATCCCGGTCGGTGGGGGGGGGGCATTCTGGGTGGAGTTTGCATGCTTTCTGTGCATGCATGGATTTCCTCCAGGTACTCCAGTTTCCTCCCACAGACCAAACACATGCATGTTAGACTGATTGGTAACTAAATTGTCCCTAAGTGTGAGTGAGAGTGAATGATTGTTGTTTCTTTGTGGCCCTGTGATGGACTTGCAACCTGTCCAGTGTGTTCCCCACCTCTCGCACAGTGAGAGCTGGATATGGGCACCAGTGACCCCTGTGATCGTAAAAGGCAGAAGTGGGTAAAAATTAATGGATGGAATCAGGGTTATGCATTGGCATTAGAAACAGGGGGTGTTTAATTTGCATTCAGCTGCATAAAATCAAGTCTACTAAACAACTTTTTTCTTCTCTTTAATGGGTACCAAATACGTCAGGATGCTGACTGGTCACCAGTCCATCACAGAGCCAGACAACCGTGTGCACACAACAAACAAACCAATTACGGCAGAGTGCCGTACCATTTAACCTGACATGCATGTTTGTGGATTGTGGAAGCTAGAATACCTGGAGAAAACTCAGGGATGTGTAGAAAGACCACAGAGTCCACACAGAAAGGCCTGAGCAGTCAGGATTCAAATGGAAGACCTTCCTGTTGTAAGGCAACAGTAGCTATGTTTACATGGGCAAAATTCTGTGACCGGCTTGAAATGTGTTCTGATTGCATAATTAGATAGCACCGTTTACATGGGCACAATCCGTTCATGACGAGCGTTTACATGCAGCAGGCTTTTATTCTGATCAGAAGTTCTGACATGCGCAGGGTGGTACACTCCCCTTAAAAAAAAACACTGAAGATGAAGTTACTTTCGTGAAAACCACAGAAGAAGAAGTTACTTCCGGGACAAAAGTAAACAGACGCGCCAAAAATGGACCCGCGCCAGATTGTAATGACGGCGATGGAGTTGTTCCTGCACTCCCTGATTGAGCTACAGGCAAGCAACGCATGCTTTTAGACTTTTTTATTCACAGTATGAGAGCGCTGGAAAAAGGAAACACGTAGGGGAGGGGTGCGCAGCGCACATGCGCAGTCAGGACAGTTTCCACAGTCCGATAAAAGGAACAGATCAAATGTTTACATGCACACCGATAGGGTTACGGATCGGCGTAAACCACCCGTTTCGATCTGATCACAAATTAGGTCGGATCACGCCGAATACACAAAAAATAACCCGAACGGGGCGTTTACATGACGCACTTTTGTTCCGATCGGCCGTTTGATCCGATTACTTATGTCCATGTAAACATAGCTAGTGTTAACTACTGCATACAGTGCAGCTAAGAGTTTAGCCACACCCACTTTTAAAACATTTTATATCATGCTCAGGGTCACTGGGAGCTGAAGTTTGAAAACCCTGTCACGCTTTGCACATTTCTCATACTGTATATCTCATATATTATCACACTAGACCAAATGTCTTCTCTGGTTGTTGAGAGTTGAAGGCAGCAGGACCTGGGCTACAGAAACAAATGCCATGTTGGATCTGTGGAACCAGAGTCTGAACATCAGAGATGTGAGGCTTTAAGTCCCACCAACTCCCAGAGGACTACAGTATTATGGTGTCACAAGATCGTTCTTCTAGGCATGATCTAACTAAGTACAGCTAAACTACAAAGTAGTTAGAAAAATAAACATTTGATGAAACAGCAGCAAGATATGAACCATGAACATCAAGAATCATTCAATGTATTGATATGGCTTCAAGTCACAGCAAATATCTCAGTACAAAGAAAAGAAAGAAAGGTGATCCTATGGTCCAGGTATAGTTTGCATGGACCAGGTGTAGTTTCTATGGTTCAGGTATAGGTGCCACGGTTCAGGTATAGTTTCCATGGTTCAGGTGTTGCTTCTATGGCCCGGTGCAGTTTCCATGATCCAGGTATAATTTGCATGGTTCAGGTGTAGCTTGTATTGTCCAGGTCTAGTTTCCATTGTCCAGGTCTAGTTTCCATGGTCCAGGTCTAGTTTCCATGGTCCAGGTCTAGTTTCATGGTCCAGGTCTAGTTTCCATGGTCCAGGTCTAGTTTCCATGGTCCAGGTCTAGTTTCCATGGTCCAGGTCTAGTTTCCATGGTCCAGGTCTAGTTTCTATGGTCCAGGAGTTTCTATGGTCCAGGAGTAGTTTCTATGGTTCAGGTGTAGCTTATATGGTCCAGGTGAAGTTTCTATGGTACAGGTGTAGGTCCTATGGTCCAAGTTTAGTTTCTATGGAACGAAGAACAAATTAAACATAATGATGGAAATAAGTACAAACACAAACATGAAAAGTCGTGCAAGTAAAGACAGCAGCAGAGTGAGGAGATGTGGTCAGTTTGTCTTCCAGCAGTCTAAACCTATAGCAGCATAACTAAGAGCTAGTTCAGGGAACCCAAGTCAAGCTTAACTACAGTATAGGATTCATAAAAAAATTAATTAAAAAAAGCCTTAAACCTAGTCTTAAAAGTAGACCAGGTGACAGAATCTGGAAGTTGGTTCAACAAGAGAGAGGCCTGATAACTGAAAACTCTGCCTCCCATTCTACTTTTAGAAACTATCCACAGTATTCCTACGCCCCATGATGCTTTGCGCGAAATGTGCACACGACTTCCGGTTGACCTGAAACCCCGTTTGTTTACATGCGAGTAATACAGTTGAAGACAGTCCAAACTTTGTTGTTTTAGTTCATTAAAAATGTGGGAACACCACTCGTTTTGTTAAAAGAGGAGGGACAAATAAAAAGAAATTACAGATGTTACCTGATCGCGCAGACATAATTTAAAAATAACGCGTTTGCTCCGGCCTCTCGGCTAAGGTTTATTAGCAGCTATCTCGGCTAAAGCTACCGGTCGCGTCTGAGATCTATCGTTTTAAGAGTAAATCTTCCAAAACTCTCATTAATAAACCCTCCCTGAATAAAAATATGTTACCTGATCGCGCAGACATAATTTAAAAATACATAAATAGCGAACGCGTTTGCTCCGGCCTCTCGGCTAAGGTTTATTAGCAGCTATCTCGGCTAAAGCTACCGGTCGCGTCTGAGATCTATCGTTTTAAGAGTAAATCTTCCAAAACTCTCATTAATAAACCCTCCCTGAATAAAAATATGTTACCTGATCGCGCAGACATAATTTAAAAATACATAAATAGCGAACGCGTTTGCTCCGGCCTCTCGGCTAAGGTTTATTAGCAGCTATCTCGGCTAAAGCTACCGGTCGCGTCTGAGATCTATCGTTTTAAGAGTAAATCTTCCAAAACTCTCATTAATAAACCCTCCCTGAATAAAAATATGTTACCTGATCGCGCAGACATAATTTAAAAATACATAAATAGCGAACGCGTTTGCTCCGGCCTCTCGGCTAAGGTTTATTAGCAGCTATCTCGGCTAAAAATACCGGTCGCATCTGAGATCTATCGTTTTAAGACAGTAAATCTTCCAAAACTCTCATTAATATCCCTCCCCGAATAAAAAGAAATAACAGATGTGACCTGATCGCGCTGACATAATTTAAAACTACATAAATAGCGAACGCGTTTGCTCCGGCCTCTCGGCTAACGTTTATTAGCAGCTATCTCGGCTAAAAGTACCGGTCGCGCCTGACATATGTCATTTTAAGACAGTAAATCATCCAAAACTCTCATTAATAAACCCTCCCTGAATAAAAAGAAATTACAGATGTTACCTGATCGCGCAGACACAGCCATAGAGAAGGATGCAGGAACACTCTTTCTTTGTTTTGGGTCCGTGTTGAAAACACTGTTGTTTTAGCCAAAGATTTAGCTTGGTCCGGTTGTTGGTGCAGCCGCGAACAGCACAGCAGGTACCTGAACCCCGGTAGGACATTTCAGTAAACGTTCCGTTTAAACAAAAGCTGTGTTTGCTCCGATAAAATGAATGAAAATAACTTTCAAAAACACCCGCGATCCATACTCCACCTATGGAATACTGTACAGGCACTTCCGGTGTCGGACCGGAAGTTCAATGCACATTCGCTTCTACAGTGACACCTCCAAGAATACTGTGGATAGGAACCACAAGTAAACCTGCAATCTGAGAGAGAAGTGCTCTGTTAGAAAAATATGGAACAATAAAATCTTTAATATAAAATGGAGCTAGGTTGTTGAGACGGTTGCTTGTTAGAAGGAATATTTTAAATTCTGACAGGGAGCTAATGAGAAGCTGAAACTGGCGAGATATGATCTCTCCTGTAACTCTTATCAGAAGCAGCATTTTGGATAAACTTTTAAAGGGTTTTTGGACACCCATATAATAAATAATTACAATAGTCCAGTCTAGAAGTAATGAATGGAACAGTTTTTCTGCATCATTTTGGGACAAGATGTTTCTAATTTTAGCGATAGGGGTTGTGGTCAACAAGTCGAGGTAGAAGAGTAGCTGCTATATTTCAGTCAGGACTATTGAACAATGCTCAACCAATTATTAGTTCTTCTTCAACTCTTCTTTCTAATTATTTTGCATCATTGTCCCTCATTCTTTCTCATCCAAAACGGAAATCAGAAAAGCCACTTATACTATTTATACATATATTGTTCACCAGGCTCTTATTCTCAGTTTTTGTCTGAATTCTCAGATTTTTTTTGTCTGCCTTATTATTGAAATCTGATAAAGACATAATAATGGGGTATTTCAGTTATCAGGCTCCTCTCTTGTGGAACCAACATCCAGTTTCTGTTTGTGAGGCTGACACATTGTATAATTTTAAGACTGGGCTTAAGCCTTTCCTTTTTGAGAAATCCTAGTTAGGGTACAGTCAGGGACAGCTCTCTCCTGAAAGTGAGTCCGTGTAACTCAACGAGACTACCGTATTTTTCGGAGTATAGGTCGCACCTTTTTATAATTTTTTCATGGCCTGCGACCTATACTCAGGTGCGACCTATACTGTATATGGCTTTTTATCACTTTCGGCGAAACAAATTTTTAAATCCAGCTCATTTCACAATTACGTTCATTTATTAAGGAAAAGTTCAGCTCAGACATATATTTGCTATAATTTTTATCAAACAAATAATTGTTTTTAAGTGTTAATCTTCTTAAAAGCCTTGCTGTGCGCTCCTGTGGCAGACATTTGCAGCAGAGCTAAACGTAGGTGCGACCTATACACCGGTGCAACCTATTTAGGGATTTTTCCAATCTATTGGTGATAATTGGACAATGCGACCTATACTCCGGTGCGACCTATACTCCGAAAAATACGTTAACCTGGATAAATAAAGGTTGAGTGAAAGGGTCGGCTTGGGTTTCCTGAGCTATCCCTTAGTTATGCTGCTATAGGCTTAGACTGCTGAAGGAAAACATTGACCACATTTCCTCACTCTGCTGCTGTCTTTACTTACTCTACTCTACCTGTTTTGTATTTGTAATTATTTATATCCTTAACAAGTGTTTTGTGTCTTTCTTCCAATAGGGGGTAGACCTGGACCTGCCATTCTGTGTTCATTTGTTTCTCCTTCTTGTCCTCTTAAACCCCCAGCTGGTCGTAGCAGGTGGCTGCTAGAGGTTTTGTCCTGTTAAAAGAGAGTTTTTCCTTTCCACTGTTGCCTTTGTGCTCGCTCAGGATGGGAGATGTGACAAAGTGAAGGTTCAACACAATCTGCTGGCTTGCTTAGATAGATAACTTTTACTAATTGGCTTTTATAATGTATGTGATTGTTTTTGTACAGTGCCCTGAGATGACTTCTGTTGTAACTTGTCATTATATGAATAAACTGAATTGAATTACAGTATTATTCAAGTGGAGGTAAGACATCCAGGTTTTTGTCTCTGAGACAAGCTTGTAATCTAAGCAAACAATTGAACTCATAAGGTTTCATGGATAAATATAACTGAGCATCATCAGCATAACAACAAACATATATCCTGCGCTCTTTTAGTTTTACTGTATCTAGCTACTAGATTTTAATCTGAATCTGAAATGGGTTTATAATTTGGACTTGTTTTTTATTCTTATTTTGTATAATGCCATGAGGTTACTTTTGTTTTGAATTGGTGCTATCTAAATATAAACATAATTGGCTAGAATTGAATAATAATTGAATAGCCTTTCACAAGGTTATATAACACATTACAGGGAGAAGGCAGATCTCAGTTTAACATCTGAATACATGAGTGACTGATACTATTTTATTAATTTGAACACAGTATTGAGAAAAATGTGGCACCAAACAGTGAGTTAGGATTTTATTAAGATGATTACAATGAAACACATTATTTGGAAAGTGTGAACCTTTTAGATCTGTTGTTTTTGTTTGCCAAAAGTGACGGTGAATTTTAACCAGCAGGAACAAAGCATCCTGTACGTGAATGACTACTCAGATGGGCCCACCATCTTTGCCCAGCTGGAAGAGTACCGTGATGAGCAAGGCCATGAAATGTATGTCCTCAACAAAGCCAAACCCGTGCTTCGTCCTGCCTCACCCACAGATATCTCAACCACTAATCTGGGCTGCCATGCATCATTGGACACCTCCAGTCAAATGCTCTCCGTGGGGCCAGGACTGTCCACAAACCCAACTCTTGTCCTGATCAAGCAGCAGCAACTGCAGGACAGTGACATACAGATGACAAAGAGGATGGCGGGGGAAGGAGGGGAAGCAGAGCCTGTCATCACATCGGAGGCTGAAGAGTTTCTGAACCACGCAAGCGCATTCATGGAGTCTCAGATCGCCTATGAGATCCACTGTTGAAGGAAGAAGAGGATGCTCCACCAGCACAGAGGCTTCCATGTGTGATTCACAAACATCCAGTTTGTTTCCCCTCTAAAGAAACTCCAGACTGCAGCTAAAATCTATTGATTAGGAACACAGGTACAAAGTTCTTCAGAGACGTTTACATCTGGGACTGAGCCGATGACCTGCTCTGAACTTTTCCCAGACGTTCTGTGACTGAAAATGATTGAAGCTGAAGGGCAGATCTGAGATCACGGTGGAGTCTGGACTTGCATCTGAATTGAACCGGACATCAGAAAAGCTTTAGTACCAGGAAGTCGATGAAGTCAAGAACTGAAGTCAGAACTTTAACAGAAACATCTTCCAGTAGACGAGCTTCTGTTAACTCTTAGTATAGCACTTGTTATAATTGAAGGTGTAATTATGGCTGATGTAACCATTGCTTAAAAATGGTAATTATCACACAGAAAAGACTGCAAATTTCTGACATCCCTTCTGTTCCAGGTACACTACTTATCCCTTGGTCAATTTCCAAACAACAAAACAGGCTTCTGTAGCAAGGCAGACCAGTATTTCTGGGCCTTCTTGCAGCTTCGTCCACCTGTTTGTTTCTGGATTACCGGTACAGTACTGGTTAATATAAGAGCAGGTGGAGTTTCCTGGTGTGTTGCAGAGATAAAACCAGACTAAAAGAACTGTTGGTCTGCTTGACGGACCTGTTGCACTTTGAAATAACCGAGTCATGAGAAATGCTCCAAACTTGTCTATCCGTTCAAAACCAGTACGTTGGATTCTCTTTAGGTTTGAAAATTTAAAGCTGTAGGTTTGTTCTTCTGACCATATTCTTCCTTCAAGATGATGGTCCACCACAACCCCTCCACACATTTGGAAAGGCCTGAAGTTCAGGTCTTTTCCATGTTGTTTAGTTTCAACAAGTCAACCTCTCTGGAACAGTAAAGATAATTTCATTTCATTTTTAAGCCCACATGCTTGAAGAATGGGAAGCGGCACCAGTTGGATTAAATTGCCGCGGTTGAAGTTGTGGTTTTTAATGGTGACTGTATATTTTTCTAATGAAATGTGCTCGGTTTGTTGCTTCTTGTCACGTTTTCTGATTATTTTACTTTAAATAAACCAGTCCACCATTTGGCTGAAAAACAAACGCCTGCAAAGATGATTTTCTGAACGTTATGCAGACTGTAGCAGCATTAAGTTGCCCATAAATGATCACCTGGCTAATGCTGGACAGTGTGTCTGCTTGAATCAGCTTCAATCAGTTCAGACATGAGTCAACGACAATCAGTCCAAGACTGGAGACATGGTGTGGTTCAGTTCGGTGTTTGGTACTGTACCGGTTCAGATCTGACCACGTCGATCTCTCTGCAGACACAGTCCACATGGAGAACATTTTCATTATACATGTTTGTGTATCTTAAAATTTTAAAAGTTTGGTTTTGGTCTCATCTGACCACACCATCTTCTTCAACAGGTCTGGGGAGTCTCCGATCTTCTCCATCAGGGGGATCTTGGGCCTCGTTACAACCTTCACCTTTGGTCTTGAGGTTTGGATCAGGACTGATCGAACCAGATCCTGGATCCAAGCAGCTGAAATGATCTTCCTTCATTGGGGCTCAGCCTTAGAGACAGAGTGAGGAGCTCCATCATCTGGGTGGAGCTTGGGGTAGAGGTGCTGCTCTGCATCTAAAGTCAGTTGAGGTGGTTCATGATTAGGATGGCTCCTGGACGCCTCCATCTGGAGGTTTTCTGGGCATGTACCACTGAGACAAGACGTGGGGCACACCCAGAACTCTGCAGGGATTATATATCCTTTCTGTGGAAACTCCCAGGGGTCTTCTGGGTGGAGCTAGAGAGAGGGAGGTCTCCTCTATTGCACCTGTTGCCTCTGGGACCAGACTTTGACAGAAGATGGAGATGTTTCTCTGATTCGTGATCTCCTTACCGCTCTTTGAATTTGGTGGATGACCCTCTCTTGGATGTTTTGCTGTGATGATAATTGTTCCTTTTCTGAATACTGGATCTATTGGAAGGTGGCACGGCAAAGTGGTTGATACTGTTGACTCACATCAAGGACACATGTTGCCTCCTGGCCTTTCTGGATGGAGTTTACATGTCATCTTGATGTACACATGTTTTTTTTTTTTTTTTTTTCAGTTTCCTCCCACAGACCAAGAATCTGCATGCTAGGCTTATTGGAGACGCTAAACTGTTCCTGTCAAAGGTGTGACAGTGACCATTTGTCCCTGTGATGGACTGGAGACCTGTCCAAGTGTCCCCTGCCTCAGTGACTGCTGGAGATAGACACCAGCTCCATGTGAACTAAAAAAGCAAGTGAAGACAATAGAAGGATTGTGGTCCAGTGAGACTCAGACCTCCTGATTTAGGACATGAAGAACCAACAGCTCTGAGAGATTCTGAGACAGGAAGATGTTTTTGAGTCTGTATGAACTCACTTGTCTGTCTTCTGGTTTGGTTCTGATGTTTTTAGTTCGGGTGCATCTGTCAGCTGTTTGGTTTAATGTGTCCTGAGAGTGGGACACTTGGATGTCATTCAATAGTTCAGGTTTTATGCAGATTGTTTCTTTTTTTAAACTGTGAGGAAGAGCTGACAGAAACTTAGTGACAAAAAAAAAATCGCAGAAGATTTTAGAAATGTGACAAAGGGTTTGCCGCCTGCATGTTTTTTTTGTTTGTTTTTTTACTGTAAGATATGAATATTCTGTTCTGGGAGCAACCAGCTGATCCAGAAACAGAAGATAGTGGTCATACAGAAACTTTTTTGTTAATTGTCTTCAGCTTTGTTCTGCGTATAAACCCATCTGGATGGGAAAATGTGATGCCAGCTGCTTCCAGTGTCTGAAGTATTCTTTGACCTCCCGATAAACGGCGCCAGGATTTATGGCTGTCATGTCTGGATCACATTTAAAATGATTAGAATATTTTTTTAACAAACTAGCGCATTAGTTCATTAATGTATTTTTGTTATGCATAGTCTAAAATAATGTGTTGCTGTGTAATTTAAAGGTCAACTGTAGAAACAAGGACAAAGTACCGTACCTAAAACTGCATCAGCAGCAGAAAAAAATAGGATTTGGATGTTTTTTTTTTTATTGTTTTTATTAAGAAACAAAAAAATCTGTCATCCTTTAAACCTGTTCAAATACTTTAATTGGAACATTTCAACTCTTAAATGCTCAAGGTCACAGAACTATTATTTAAAACAGATTCAAAATTAAAGCTTTATTTGATGTGAAGTTTGAGGGGATCATTGTTAGCTCACTGTGATAAACTGGTCGTGTGAAATGCACAGATGGTGAAGCATGGACAGTATAAACAGATGGAGGTGGAGACCAGAGGATGAGGTGTGTGGACCCTTCAGACACCTGGAAACTGGACCCAAAGATAAACCCAGGTATGGATGTTGAGGAATCAATTCCTGATATCTTGGTTGATTTGAAGTTTTCTCATGATGCCTCACAAAGAGGCCACACATTTGAGGTTTGTCACCACTTGACTCCGTTGTTGTCAACTAACCAATCAAAAGCTTCCACGGCTATGACATCATCACCTGGGCTCTCCCACACACTCTCCTGCACCGAAAGCTATTCTCCCAGCACGTTTCTCCCGCTGCATCACCCCATTAACTCCAAGTCAGTTCACTGATGCCTTTAAGAGCACTGAATTTTGCTCTGCTGTCAGCCTGGACCCATCTCTACATCCTGAGGACTTCATCAGCTCCTTCCATCACACCTGCACGACGATCTTGGACTCCATCGCTCCTCTCAAACAGGCATCTTCAAAGAACAAACCTTCACCATGGCTCAACGAAACGACGCGAGCTCTTCGACAACGTTGCAGAAAAGCAGAACGAAAATGGAAGCGCGACCGGCTTCATGTATCTCAAGGAATACTGAGAGACTGTCTCTGTGAGTATCATAATGCTGTGAAACAGGCCAAGTCACAGTACCTCTCCAATTTAATCTCCACCAGCTCCAACCGGCCGAGGACGCTTTTCAGCACACTCCAGTCTGTCATCAACCCATCTGTCAATGTTCTGAAAACTGCCACACAGTCTACCTGCGATGACTTTCAGAGCTATTTTGTCAACAAAATAGACTCTATCAGGCAGAACATTGTCAGTTCATCCAACACCATCCAGTCTTGTGCGTCTGCAATAACCACAGCTGTTTTTGACCAATTTGACCTGGTTTCACTCCCTCACCTCACCAAGGTGGTTCAGCAGATGAAACCAACTAACTGTTCTCTGGACATCATTCCCTCTAAAATGTTCAAACAGTCCTTTGATGTAATTGGTCCTTGTGTTTTGTCATTTATTAACAGCTGTCTATCTTCAGGTTTTGTGCCATCTGCTTTCAAACATGCTGTGGTCAGGCCTCTTCTCAAAAAACCAGGCCTAGATCCTACAGCTCTCTCTAATTTCAGACCAGTTTCACATCTGTCATTTCTATCAAAGGTCCTAGAAAAGATTGTTTTTATTCAACTTCAATCTTTTCTAGAACTCAACAACCTGTTTGAAAAATTTCAGTCAGGTTTTCGAGCTCGTCACAGCACTGAATCTGCACTGCTCAAAGTACAGAATGACATTCTTCTGTCCCTGGATGCAAAAAACCCTGCTCTGCTGGTGATGTTAGACCTCTCAGCAGCTTTTGACACCGTCGACCATCAGGTACTAATCAACCGCTTGTCTCAGCAGGTTGGCCTCCAGGGAGCTGTGCTTGAGTGGTTCAAATCTTACCTGTCTGGGAGAACTTTTTCTGTCATGATAGGCGATCTGTCCTCCTCTTCATCAACCCCTCTGACCTCTGGCGTACCACAGGGATCTATTCTAGGGCCAGTCCTCTTCTCTCTTTACATGCTGCCATTAGGATCAATCATTGCACGTCATAACCTGTCTTTTCACATGTATGCAGACGATTTACAAATNTATATATATATATATATATATATAATAAATGGACATTAAAGAGGAAAATTTAGAATTAGAGTCACCAAAGTCCATTCTCAATGGACTTCATGTTAGAATTAGAGAGTACATTATTGGAATCCCATAGATATGTCATTAGGTGCATCTAATTGTTTTAACTTCAAGGTAAACCTAAATTATTGGGTTAATGTTTACTTTGATCTCACCCAGCTATCATGCTGGATTTCAAATGTCTTGACTATAAATCCCGTATTTATTATAATGTAGTTAAACTGTATCGTAGCCAAAGACGATAAAAGATTTAAAAAAGTTAATTTTACAGCAATTTAAAAAAAACTTATGCTTCTATAACAAGCAAACCTGTTAATGTTTTAAATGTTTTTATTATTGTTATTGTTCCAGTTGTAATGTATATTTCTAATGCAGGAGGAGTCAACTTTCTTACTCGGAAATGTCTTTACAGTCAGTGGCACGTTAGTGATGGCAAATTTAAAATCAATATTTAAATTAAGACAAAACATCACAACTGTGTTTGACAGAATGAAACTAGGTAATTGAATAAATATTAACTGAGGAGGGCATTGGAGTGTATGATCTATTTTTTTAACAATGCAAGGATTTGGCCTGGTTTACTGAATGATGCGGCTGTGTGGTACTCGCATCACTTGTACATGAATTAGTGTAAAAGCATCACTTAGATCGATGAGAAGCTTTTCCCTCTAAGTAGAAAGGGGATCGATGCTTTTTGCTGTCTTTTGTCTTTTGCTTTGTAACTAATATCACATTCCTCGGCAGTGAACTATGGGATGGCTTAGACAGCGGATTAATTTTCTGTCTTTCTCGGCACAAATATAGTCTTTATATGCTTCAGCTAGTTCTAAAGTTCTATCTGTGTGCATTTGACGGTATGTGAGCACTTCAGTCTGTATCTCTGACAATGAATTGTTTCATGCTTTAGTGTTCATTTGCTTGCATGCACATTTCAGTATGTGCTTTCCACTGGGTATGAGCCTTGTTTATGTACTGGAAACTATTCTTAGCCTGACCTTCCAAAAAGCCGTGCCATGCAGCCCAGTTGTCCGTGCGCAGCCGCCTGTGTGATTCAGTTTGAGAGGCAAAAGCCCAGGGACACATCAGCAGCCTTCACCAGTTTACGTAGCTTTGCAGTCTGCACATGATTCTTTGATAGGGCAAATCTGAAGGCACTGTTGCTGAAAGGAAGAGCCTTGGATAGAAAAAATAAAAATCACCAAAACGGGCATGCACATTCAGACATGGTTTATTTCGGTATAAATGCACTATAAACACAGTTACTCTGTGAGATCCTATAGGATTATACTCAAAAACAGGGTAAAGACTGCTATTATTCCATCTTTTCAGGCTCAGTGTATGAAATACACAATATAGACCTTAGCAAATATTTCTCAACTATGTACATATAATTATATAACTAGATCCACCATTATTAACACAACATTCATGCAACAAAGATTGTAATCATGACGCAAAAATTCCTATATGCAATAAAGAGTTTTAAAAAATTCATACGTCCCTTGCAAGGTTGTCGTCTCACCCCCCTTCTTTTTTTTTTCTTCCCAAAACCTCCTCTGGTTGGCCATACATCAAATGTATTTGACATTGAGTCCTTAAATAATAACTTAGCTCTGTACCATAAATGCATTTGAATGAAAAGATAGGTTGAAGTAAAGAATTAAATAAAGGTTGAATGACAGTGATCTTTCAAGATAAAAACAAAGTAACAACAACAACAACAACAACAACAACAATCACAACAACAGCAATAATAACAACAACACCAATATCAATAACATCAATAATAATAAAAATATATATAATAATAATAATAAAAACTGTCAATAAAAGAAACCTTAAAATGAACTATAGCAACACTTTTTCCTGAATAAAGTTTGGAAAATATGTCATGAGTACAAAGTTAATGGTTATGCTAGTAAACTGCATAACTCCAAAGCAAATTAATGGTAGAATGGGTTACATTCTTCAAAGTAAATGATTCCACTGAGACAGGAATGTTGATCACTGTTTGCCGGGTTTAATCAAGAAAAAGTGAAGTGAGACACAAAGCAATAAAACAAAATGCCAATGATAATATATTTATTTATTTATTATTGTTCCAGAGACAATGAATTCCTGGTCAAATAACCCATGTAAGCTTCAGCATATTGAGTGAAATTATTCCATTTGTCAGTGGAAACACTGATTTAATGCTTTGAATGGTTCAGAAGAAAATGAAAAAAAAAAAGCTTACAATATGTAATAAAAATGTAAATATGAATGCAATGAAACTATTCAAATATTGCTTTGTAGTTACATTTGCTGTCGTGTTACTTTTGTCATGTTACTTTTGTGTAAAATATTTATCATCATGGTAGATGTGTTTACAGTCTAGTATTGCTACCAAATATAATTGTAAAAATTTATATTGACTTTTACTGAAAGCCAAACAGTCAACATACATGTAATGAAAAGAGGTAATGTCATCACTTGAAAATGAAGACAATGATTAATCCCTTGCCAATGCCTTGGTCTTAGGCCCTGTACACACGTAGCCGTTTATCAGTAAAACCGAACAGTTTATCATGCGGTTTGGCCTTTCATCCACACGTGAACTCTGGTTGATGTAACTATAAACGAATAATAAAACTCCGACCAAAGTGGAGATTTGAGAACTCTCCGCGTTCGAGTCTGCGTGTGGACTTTCAGAACCGGAGGTTTCTGCTCCACCTCCTGCAGCTGCTGCGGCGCTGACGTCACATAATGCTAAAAAAAAAAGTGCTAAAATGTCAACATACCTGCTCTGACATGATTCCCAGTCGACATCTTCCTGCGTTTTATTAATTTTGTACTCCAACACGGTATTTAATAGTAGTCCAACCTTGCGGTCTGTCCACACAAACTAAAGAAAATAAATAAATAAATAACAGGAAGTCGCGGCTGAGTTGAAGGGGTTGTGACAGCACTACACTGCCACCTATGGGTTCAGCATATTCTTTACAACGCTCTCTGGTGAAATAAAACGGGACATGTAGACAAACGTTTTAAATATTCGAACATGTATGGACAGAGATTTTTTTTTTTGCGCAAATATTCGTTTTTCAAACACCAGGCTATGTGTGTACAGGGCCTAAGACATGTTAAAGGGATTTTGACATGATTTTTTTACTATTCATAAAATTGCTCAAAATATATATATTTTATCATTTAAATATGTTTGTTTTTGCAAACAAAATGATAAATCACTTTAATTTTGCTTTAAAAGTAATTTTGAACTTCAAGCCGTGTTTAATCATGGGAAATCCCATTACACACGAACGCACCATATGTGATGTCACACTGGGCAGAGCTCTGGGCTTGTCACATGCCTCTTACCCACCGCACAACTGAAAACGCGCCTGCCGCCCCCTTTTTGCCGTTGGTCACGGTCCCACTGGCCACTGAACACCGTCTGATGACGTACACTAGGGGGTAGCAGAGGGAGGGGTCTCTGGCTTGTTTTCCGGGTTCAGTTGTTGTTTTAACTGCACCTCCGACGGTCTTCGATGAGATTAAAACTTTTTTTTATGTTTGGGGTGATCTACACTGGAGAGTACAGCAGCCTGTCAGCAGCAACTGTAAAAATGCCACGTTTCTTACCGGAGTTTGGTTCCAATTCCTGGAGGCTGGATCCGGTGAGTTTAAAAAGTCCGAAAAAAGTCCCGTTGTGGTTGTGTAATCAGATAGCGAGGCTCTCCCGACTGTTTGCCGGATGCGTCGAGCCGCCAGAGATCAACATTTGGGACGTCTGCGGCTCGACGGCGACGCGCGCGTGCGTGTGCAGGCTGCCGTCGCGCCGCTTCGATCAGTTGAATCTCGCCGCTTCCTTGTTCCCCGTGACTCCACGCGTCTCCTCCATAGACTTTGAATGTAAACCGGTGTTATCCGGCCGCTTCGGCCGCCCGACGCCGGGGGCGGTGGGTAGGAGGCATCAGTGCGCAGGTATGAGCAGCTCGACATGAAGGAAGTCTGAAACCGCATCGGACCTAAATTAGATCCTGTTGTTTCTTGTTCCATCACCCAAACAATTTTCTGCTTCCCAAAATGAAGACAAATAGCTCAAATCTTCACATAGATTGCTAAATTCGTCCAGTTTTCAATTGTCCGCTATTAAAGACACCACAGCCCTCTGCCCAGTGTGACATCACATATGGTGCGTTCGAGTGTAATCGGATTTCCCATGATTAAACACGGCTTGAAGTTCAAAATCACTTTTAAAGCAAAATTAAAGTGATTTATCATTTTGTTTGCAAAAACAAACATATTTAAATGATAAAATATATATATTTTGAGTAATTTTATGAATAGTAAAACAATCATGTCACAATCCCTTTAAAGCCAATGGAAAATAAAGGCGTCATTTTTTTTTTATTAGCGGGTTATGATAATTATTCAACCTATTTAAAAAAAAGTCTGAGGACATATTTTTTTCTTCCTTGCTCTCCTTTCATTTCATAAACAATGTGAAATTATTAATTTTAAGTACATTTTCACTTTTTTACTATTCGCTCTTTTGCTCTCAACGAAGCCGGTCGCTTCACCCACTCCTGCCTCCCTCCTGCTTTTTGCTCTCTTGTCCTGTGAACCTCTTTCAGAGCCTCTTTCTAAGGGCCAGTTTACACGGCGCGTATTTTGAGTGTAACCGCTACTTTCTCTTTGCGACTTTGCTTATCGCCTACACGACGCTGCTGGCCCCCCTCGATGACACCGATACTTTTCTGACCCTGCTCTCAAGGTGGAAGTTTTTCGCTGACCCCCCGCTGATAATGTAAACATCTCCCGTGGAGCTTTTGTGTCAACCACATGCGCGCAGCCCGCACGCGCGGACAGTGACATTTCACGTGTCACGTTGCAAAATATAACAGTTTAACAATAATAAACAGTATTTATGTTGGCGTGGGAGATGTAAATTTATCTGAACTACAGTATCTATCTGGACTCGTTACATTTTTTAAACAGTGCGTAACGTGCTGTGAAAATGAAGACACAGGTTTATTTTTTATTTATTTATTTATTCAGCACCAAAGTTTAAACACAAACACTGAGAATTAAACTGAACACACTATTAAAACACGTGAACCGAACTGTAACTACGTTAATGAACTGGACTCTTGCTGTATTCATCTGGACCCATCAGAACCGCCGAACCATCAGCCTGTTGGAACGACAGCTTCTCCACCTGGCAGAAATAAATAAATAAATAAAAACTCCGTTGTTGTGTGATCAAAGTAAACACAAGCACACATTATATTAAGAATGTTGATTTACCTGCTGTAAGTCAGCTGTTTATCACGGCGTAAAGTCCGGTTCTGGTCCACAGTCCACTGAGCGGTTCTGGTCCACAGTCCACTCAGCGGTTCTGGTCCACAGGCTCAGTGCAGCTTGTTAGATGAAGCGGGTCCCACTGACTCAAATCTGTTGACTCTTATCCAAATTCCAGCTTTAACTTGTTGTTAACTTGTTGACAACAACTTGTAGTTAGCTGATTTTAGCCAGAGAGGAAAACAGACGAGGCAGCTGCTCTGTTTACCTCAGGCAGCGCATGCGCAGTAGTGAAGGTTCCAAAAATCACAGCGCCATCTAAAGGCCCAGCATGGTAACTACAGTGAAATCATGAGGACGGGGGGTGGAGGGGGAGAGAGTCGTATCCACAGAATTCGACAGTGTCAACGCAAAACTTTTCAACTAATTAACATACCCAAAAGTTGCGTTTCCCCCACACAGTGTCCGTGTAAACAGGGCCTAAATGTCTTTTAAGCGTGCCCCCTCCTGTGGTGCGCCAGTAATGGCCTTATTTACAAAACAAAAGTGCCTGTTAACAGCTCATTATAGGATGTTAGCTAAAATCCTTCAGGTCACTCGACCCGTCTCTGGGTTCCAAAGGTAGAAATGATAAATACCATACCATACCATACCATTTTATTTATAAAGCACTTTAAACAGGAACAAGTCCACCAAAGTGCTGGACAAACAAACACGCAACAGGCAACACATACAATGAAGTACAACACGAAAAACATAAAAACATTGCAGATCATAAATCAAACGATCCAGTACACATCAGCTGGCATTGAAAGCGATGGAGTAGTAGTGAGTTTTTAACCGGGATTTGAAAACCGAGAGGGACCCTTCTCTGGGACTTCTACTGTAAATCATGGATTTGGGCAGCTCGTCTCTCAGTGCAATTGATAACATTTTCTTTGTGAGAAGACAGTGAGAAGGAGATGCTTCATGCCCTGAAGGGACATTTGCTTTGGGATACACCATGGATTCCCAGGACCATTGGAAGATGGTGTCTCTGTACTGTCTGTTGAGGACATAGAAGACGCATACACAATTCAATTTATTACAGCAGGATTTCTGCTTTTTGGAATTGGCAGGTTTCTGGCTTATCGACAAATTCAGAAGACGTCAGCAGCTGATCTGGCAATTTTGGAGCTGCCTGCCATGTGTGAAGGAATGTGCCATGCTTTGAGCACCCAGATTCAATTGCTTCTCGAGCTAAGACATAAGATAGATGCAATTTCTGAGAATTGCAGTCCAATTGTGACTTCTGGAACTCATTGGCGTGAACAATTTGATAATGGGGAAGGCTACAAGCACCACCCGACAGAATGACCATCAATCTGGCTGTTTTGGATTCATTATTGAGAAGTACCAGCAGAACTTTTGAAGAAAGACATTCAAAAAATCAAGCAGAGTCTGACTGTCCCAAAACATATGTTGTTATCAATTCTGGTTCCCCTGCTTGACCTTGAATCAGCCAGCTATCTCAAATTCTCCCAGAGGTTATGTAAATAATGATGCTCTGTTGTGCCTCCCCTCCTCCTACCCCCCTCTCCTGAGGACATATGTGGACCTTAATGGAATTGTGTTGCTGTTAGACACTGTACCATCTTAGCAGAACTTTGGAACGTTATGCAGTGTCCACGGACAACTCATCGCCTGTGTTGACCTCCTCATGCATAAATGTATTATGATGTCATTGCATGTTGCTGTTTATGTTACAAGGTGTTTTTTCATCTTTTATAGTACACTGTGCCCCAACCAGGACATGGTGTGAGACATGATTGTTTTTACTTCCTCCACCTTTGTGTTCTCTGTTCCTCGTCTACTCTGTATGTTTTTTGTTTTTTTTCCTCTTCCGACTCTCGACAAAGCAAGTCACATATCTTTTTGCTCCTACCCTCCCTAAGTTTTCCTCCTCCCTGCTTGCTTTTTGTCTCGTCCGTGACTCTTCAGCGCTCACTCGAACCAATTTGCGATGGAATTAATAAATTGGGCTGTTTCATCTATAGATAAGATTTTTTCCACGAAGCGGACCGGGCCAGGAGAAGCGGCCTGCCCCTCTGACACGCACGCTGTCGGATACATGATGGACTCCTGGGGACAGTGGCAACCCATGTGTTTGACCGTCCTGTCTGTCGAAGACGTGGAAGATTTGTGGATTATTGGGATATTGGTGGCAGCTGCTCTGTTTTTTGGCGTGAGCGGAGCTGTCTGTTACTGGAAGATCAGGAAGACTTCGGCAGCTATCGGCGCACTGGCCAAACTTCCTGATCAGCAAGAGTCTCTGATCCGGGCTGTGAGCTCCTCAACCCAGCTGTTGTACGAGCTGAACCGCACAATGGGAGCGGTAGACCACCGTGGACCTGCGGTGCGCTTTGGAACTCGTTTACAGCCGCCCGGCATTAATCAGGGCACGGATGGGGGTTCGTAGCTTCGGAAACTCATTTGATTCGGCGATTTTGGACCTGAACAGCACCTGGACTCTGGAAGGCTGCAGTCAAAAAGAACACTGTGGCCTGGATTGAAGATAAACAATAACTATCTAATCTAGTTTCTGCTCGACCTTGGAAAAGAAGAAGGCCGTTTGCTAGGAACTATTCTCCTGGAGTGAAGCTGAGAGACACTGCTGACCCCCCCTCCCTCCCCAGAGGTCTCTGGGAGTGTGCTCAGAGGCGCCAAGCTTAACAACTGCTGAACTGTGTTATCTGAAGTGCTGCTCACAGACTCTTTTGATCTCCTTGCATGTCGTCAAATCTGCAACAATGTCTTGTCTGGTTGTGCTTATTGCTGATAGAGTTTTTGGGACTTTATCATAGAGTGTCTTAAGGCAATCTTTGATAGATTCTTTTTTTGAATATCACAAATGATACCTATTGTGTTTTTCCTTTTTCCATATCTGTTTGACCTTCATCCGGAGACGGATGAGCGCGGCCGCGCAGAAGAACATGTGATGTGTTTGGAAATGCTGCAGCTTGCATACTCTCCCTCTCTGGACGACTGTGCTACATAATCACGTTGTATTAATTAACTGGTGCAATGTTAATAAATAAATCTCTTATCTCTCTTATCTCTCTCTTGTATGTAACATGTATCTCTTGTAAATGAGTCCTTGAGGCTCAATGGGAACTAAACTGTATAAAAAAAGGTTCAATAAAATAAAATAGGGATCTACTTTTTATTTGATTCCATTGTTTGACAAAAAAAATCAGGCTAAAAATAATGTGCAAAACATACTTGATAGGTGTTGACATCGTACTGGATATGAAAATAGTAATTTAGCCGCAATAATCTTTCAGGCTTGGTGCTATTTAAAGGTTAGGAAATGCTGAAACAATCCATTATCAGTGGTGTGACGCTGCTGCTATAATGGCTGCTTTTGTTCCCTCTCTCCCATCATTCTCTTGTCTTTGTGAGTTCTTCTGTTTGTGCCTAACTGTGATGGGCAGGAGTGGGCAGAGAATTGATCTGACTCATCACAAATCTTCCTTTTGTGACTTTAAATACCATGCTTTTTTTTTACACTTCACTGCACATGCACACCTTAAATAGACCAGCAGGGTTTACAATCCAAGTGTTTTGTCACAAATATTTGTAAATGTCCCAAACAAGTTTCCCCAGTACAGCTGCCCTTTATTTATTTTTTTATCTCCACACTCTCTTACGGAAGGGCATTGCATTCAACCATGAAAATATTTTTTTGGAGCTTATGTAGTAAAAACGTGATAATTATGTAGTAAAAACGTGATACTAAGTAGTAAAAACGTGATAATTATGTAGTAAAAACGTGATACTAAGTAGTAATAACGTGATACTATGTAGTAAAAACGTGATACTATGTAGTAAAAACGTGATAATTATGTAGTAAAAACGTGATACTAAGTAGTAATAACGTGATACTATGTAGTAAAAACGTGATACTATGTAGTAAAAACGTGATAATTATGTAGTAAAAACGTGATACTAAGTAGTAAAAACGTGATACTATGTAGTGAAAACGTGATAATTATGTAGTTAAAACGTGATAATTATGTAGTTAAAACGTGATACTATGTAGTGAAAACGTGATACTTATGTAGTTAAAATGCGATACTAATTCAGGAGGAGCGTTTCCTTTAAATAGAGTAGACCTGCAGACTTCCACATATGTCAGATGGGACAATGGTTAAGACCGTTGCCTTTCATGCAGATGACGCAGGTTCGAGTCCAACCTGGTCTGACTGATTTTTTTTTTTCTTCTTTGGATTATTTATATAATAATATTTATGCTGAAAATACTTTGCTTATCAGCGTGATTGGGGTGTAATGTGGTTAAGTGACGTCTTAATTTATTAGGCTTCATGCTGTCCGCTGCTAATATTTTAAGACATAACAGACACACCGGTCTTTCCTCATCTCCCACCTTCGTCACAGTGAAGCCAAGCGCTAAATATGCTTTCTTATTATCTTCGTCTGTCTTCGCCTTTCTTTTCATCCCTGTTAAATATTTCTCCATGCTGTATCTTCACTGCACTTTCTAAAACTTCTCATGCGCTGCTGTGGCTTCTTACTCTGTGAAAAAACTATTCTGTGCGCTCAGTCTGACAATAACAGCGCCACTGCCCCTACTGGCGCGGATGTGTAATTACACTTACACCTTCTGTATTGGAGTGTGACCCAGAATGAAACACTAACCTATATTCTCCTGAGAAGTTCCAATTTCTACAACAGTAAATTAAAAAATGCCCTACTTAAAATGTGATTAGAATGTAAGTGAAGTAACTCAACTAAATGAAACTTTGTTGTGGCTCATGGAATCGATCTTATTTTTTTTACCAGGGTATTAAAAGCCCACTACTGCCACCATGTGGAAACTTTATGAATCTACACCAGCAGGACGAGCCATACAACAACATGCATGTGTTTATGAAAAACCTGTGTTTTATTGACATGTTTTTGTACATGTAAATGTACAAAAGTAAGTAAGGTGGATAAGAATAAGATAAGTGAAGTCAAACTGACTGGCAGCGAGGAGCTGATTGGAACTGCTGCGTGAACCACGTGACCGCCTGAAAGAGAAGGTGTGGATACGCAGCTAATGTAGAAACGGTTAACAGCATAGACTTAATATGCCTGTGGTTAACACAAACTGCTTTTTTATTTTATTTATCCAATAAAAAAATAAGCAAAATACAATAAAAAAAAAGAAGCAAAGTAACTTCACCCCAGGTTGGATTCGAACTCACGTCCTTTGAGTGGAAGGCAGATGTGTTCACAGTGTGCTACTGAAGATATGTAGCGCTGCATGGGTTTACCTTATATTTGAAGGGACTAAGCCTCCTGACATACTGCGTGCATCCTACATGTAAACTTATCACGTTATTACTACTTAGTATCACGTTTTTACTACATAATTATCACGTTTTTACTACATAATTATCACGTTTTTACTACATAGTATCACGTTTTTACTACATAGTATCACGTTTTTACTACTTAGTATCACGTTTTTACTACATAATTATCACGTTTTTACTACATAGTATCACGTTTTTACTACATAGTATCACGTTATTACTACTTAGTATCACGTTTTTACTACATAATTATCACGTTTTTACTACATAATTATCACGTTTTTACTACATAAGCTCCAAAAAAATATTTTCATGGTTGAATGCAATGCCCTTATCACGTTTTTACTACATAAGCTCCAAAAAAATATTTTCATGGTTGAATGCAATGCCCTTCCGTACTCTCTCACACAGTGATGAATTTACTTTTGTCTTCTGGTTTATTCCTGTCCT
>JBBPBX010000657.1:106124-121985 GCA_038048925.1 Garcialebias charrua
TACAGCCTAATAAGAGAGTAATTAACATCTGAAAGCAGTGTATGGAGATACACGTGAAGTAGAGATTGCTTTTGGAAAACAAGGTTCTTGTTTTTCTTTCAATCAATCAAGGGGCACCAAATCAGAGAAAGTATATTTTTTTTGTACGCTTGTTTATTAAAATACCTTAGATTATCACGTGCATCTCAAAACATCAAATACTTATTTACATCAAACTGGCTCTGACTTAATATTTAGTTCTGTCTTTTTTTATTTTTTTATCCTATTTAACTTTTTTTTTTAAATCCACAGTACACATTTGCAACAAATCGTTGTGAGTGAAAACTAGGACTCTAGAATAGGAAAAAAAAAAAAATAAAAAAAAAAGAATATATAACTGAGTAACTTAATGTGCAAGACTGGAAATATACAAGCAAGTGTAAATTAGCAACATCGTTAGTTGCAGTTTTTCTGCTGAAATGCTGTTACATAAAAATGGAGGTCACACGGCAGGGTGATGCATAAATGATCAAAGAATTCCAGACAAAAAAAGAAAGAAAATACTATATACAAAGGATGCCTAACTAGTGCTAAAACAGGCTAAACAAAGCTTTGGGACAAATGCTATGGATGTTGTTTGTTTTTGCTTTATGCATGTCCCCAAAAGTAGATTGCATAATAACTGTCTGCAGAATAGTTGAAAATGCAGTGATGTCAGCCTTGGGTTGATGAGGTTGCTCTTAGATTTCATCACCTTGAAGGTACAAGATGGAAACTGGTAACACATGCTGTGTTTCATGATGAAATCATTTGTATTATGTTTTTATGTGAAGCAATACTATTTATTTTCTTGGGATAGCATCTAACTTTAGCACTGCTGTTGATTGATAATGCTGTTCCCATTATTGATTTAGTTTTGACTGATTTCTTATTACTGTAACTTATTCCAACCTCTGTCCAGTTTTAGTACATAAAGGCATCAGTTAAACAGTGTGATACTTTTCCCATTATGTCCCTTTTTAAGGGAAAAGCATTTTTATTAAATATGTTTTGACCGTATATGGTAATAATCTTTATCTTACACACATGCACACTAATAATTATGGACACTTAAAAGTTGTGAACGAAAGAAAGAAAGAAAATGAAACACATCAGTTAGATTGTTAAAAGTTATTCTTTATGAGCTGCAGTGACATAAAGTGCAGGAAAATCTGTATTTTTAACAAATGATCACCATGTCAGTGATCACCTAAATTGCAACATCTTCACGAGAAAATTATTGCAGCAAGTCGAAATAATTTACTGCAAGAAAAAAAGTATGTATTCAATCTGATTTGCACTTTTTGCTAAAACTGACATAACTGAGTATAATTTTACTTTATTAAGTGAAATGCATTTGATGCTCAGCAGCCTGAGCCAAAAGGATGTTTGTTTTGTTTTTTGATTTTACATGGGTTTTCTTTACTATTAAATGAGTTCCTTGAGTCACTCCTTGTTACCCAATGGGGATAAACAAAGCACTTTGAAAATGAAGGAAGAGTGTTTTGAAAAAAGTTTAGCTGAATTTGTTGATCTACTTTAGTTAAAACTGAATTTTTTTGGTATTGGTAGTATCAATTAACGGAAACATCCTTTTTTGTAGCTTGTTCATCAATATTAATGTATTTGGATACAACACATAAAAAACTGAAAGTTATGCACCATAACTCATGTCCCCTGAAGGAAGGGAACGAGGTGCAACATATTGAATATGGGAATTGCACCACCGCGCGGTTCACCTGAAGTAATACAATCACGCCTTTTCTAAAGGCAGGTGGGCATCAGCATCAGCATTGAGGCCCCACCCTCTTTGCATAAAAGGGGCTGATGCCCCACCTTCATTCTCAGGGTGCACTTCACCGAGCATTGGCATTGAAAGGGCAAACATGTGTTGCACCTCGTTCCCTTCCTTCGGGGAACATGAGTTATGGTGCATAACTTTCAGTTCCCTTATCAGTCAGTAGACTCAGTGCAACACATGACTATGGGAACGTAATTCAATCACGTCCTGGAGATGCTCTGGAAACGCATGCTTGTGGGAACTTTATGCCTTAGACTACAGGCACCAGCTGCTCTATACTCTGTCGTAGAGAGAACAGACTGAGTTACATCACATGCTGTGACATCTAAACTGTAGTGTTTCACAAATGTGTTTGATGATGTCCAGTTAGCTGCTGCACATATTTCTTCTACCGGTACACATCTGAATAAGGCTCAGGAAGTGGCTAGGCCTCGGGTTGAGTGAGCATGTACCCCAGAGGGCACCTGCTGACCTTTGCTGCTGCACGCCCTCTTAATGGCCCCAGTCTCCCAGTGTAAGAGGCACTGTTTTGACAGGGCCCTGCCTGTAGCAGGAGTAGCAAAACACACAAACCATTGGTTTGTTTTTCACCAGTTGCTAGTTCTTTCCATGTATGCGCTCAGGGCCCTAACAGGGTAGAGCGCGTTCAGCTGCCTCTGTTCTTCAGTTAGAACAGGGGGAGGAGGAAAGGTTGACAGCTCAAAGTCCAGACTTCTTGGATGTAATGTTGGTACTTTTGGCACATATGCGGGGTTTGGACGCAGAGTGACCTTTGACCCGTCTGGGGCAAACCTGGTACACATTGGGTGTACAGATAATGCGTGGAGGTCACCCACGCGTTTTGCTGAGCACAGAGCTAAGAGCAATGCAGTTTTATAAGATAACAAATCTATCTTAATGCTACTAAGAGGCTCAAATGGAAGCTCACACAAAGCATCCAGGACTAAATGCAGGTCCCATTGAGCGGTCAAAGTCCTGCTTGGAGGTTTCATCCTCAGCACACCCTTCATGAACCGTATCATGAGAGGGTGGGCACCAGGTGATTTACCCACCCAGCCCTCGTGACATGCCGAGATAGCTGACAAAAAGACATTAATGGTGGAGAAAGAGCGGCCCTTCTCCAGCAGGTCCTGTAGGAAGGAGAGGAGCTGGACTAAGTCACAGGAATATGAAATAATATTCCTCTCCAGACACCAGGCCTCAAAAACACACCACTTGCGAGCATAGAGAGTCTGAGTAGACTATGCTCTCGCTCCTTATATTGTGTATACAACATTACTGGGCAGTCCAGAAGCCATTAGCTGGTCCCTTTCAGCGGCCAGGCCCAGAGCTGCCATATTTATGGACGTGGGTGAATGATTTGCTCATGGGCCTGGGTCAGCAGGTCCCTGTGAGGGGGCAGCTGCCATGGTGTCCCCTTCAGCAGTGAAATCCCCTCTGGGAACCATGCTTTTTGTGGCCACCTGGGGGCTATCAGTATTAGTGAGAGAGTCCCCTGGCGTACACGTTCCAGTGTTGCCTGAATCAAGGGAACAGGTGGAAACGCATAATACAGCCTCCCTGTTGGCCAGCTGTAAGTCAGGGCATCCGTCCCCAACGGTGCATCTGTCTCCCTTATCGAGTGATACAGGGGACAGTGCATGTTGTAGCTGCAAGCGAACAGATCTACGTCGGCCCTCCCGTATCATGCCCAGACCTGGTCCACGATACGTGGGTTCAGCCGCCACTCCGAGGGGAGAGGGGGCCCTCTTGAGAGGGCATCTGCCCCGTGATTCAGCTCTCCCAGGATGTGGGTCGCCTTCAGCGACAAGATCTGAGAGCTGCACCACGTGAGCAGTTTCTGTATCAACCTGAGGAGGGGTTGGGACCATGTCCCGCCTTCTCTGTTGATGAAAGAGGCTGTCGTCCTGTTGTCTGATTTTATCAGGACATGTTGTTGTGTAAACAGCCCCTTCCTTAAAAGTGTTTCAGAGACAAAAACACTGCTCTGAGTTCCAGGAAATGTATGTGGAGCTTGGCCTCCTGCTGTTTCCAGTCCCCTTGGGTGTACTGGTTTCTGCAGAGACCTCCCCATCCAGTTTTTGACACATCCGTGGTGACCAGGACTCGTGACAACACTCTCCCCAATGTGACGCCCTTGTTGAACACTGTGGAGGCCTTCCATGGCTCCACAGCCTTCATGCACTCTGGGCCAATCAGTATCCCCCTTGTTCGTCGAGGGGGGTATGTTGCAATTGTTTGTTGATCCATATCTGTAGAGGACGCATTCTTAATAAGGCCAAAGGCACGTAGACAATAGCTTCTGCCAACAGGACCAAGAAACTCTGGCACATCTTGAGAGGGACCCTCTGGCCTAGCTGAAAATGTGCTAGGCAGAGGTGGAGGGATGAAACCTGTGCCTCTGAGAGCCTCGCCCTGTAAAATATGGAGTTGAGCTGTACTCCGAGAAATACTGTACGGTAATCTGGGATGGGGTCAGATTGCTTTTTGCCAGGTTTATAACAAAACCCAGAGCTTCCAGGTGAGACATCACCCTCTCTGTGTGATGCTGTGCCTGGACCTTGTTGTGTCCAAGAATGAGCAGATTGTCCAAATAATTCAGAACTCTGACCCCTTGACCCCTCAGCGGGGCCAGGGCCACGTCCAGACATTTTGTGAATGACCGGGGGTCGGATTTCAAGCTAAAAGGCATTGCCAAGAACTCGAACGTGGTGCCCTGGAAGGCAAAGCGGAAATATTTTCTGTGGCAGGGCAGGATGCTCACGTGGAAAAAAGCATCTTTCAGTTCCACTGTACAGAAATAATCCCTCGGTTGGACCGAGTAAATTACTTGTCTGAGTGTCAACATCCTGAATTTGTACGTTTTTATTCTTCTGTTCAGACCCCTGAGGTCTAAAATAGGTTGCAATCCCTGATCCTGTTTCGGGACTAGGAAGTATTTGCTGTAATTACCTTTTTTTTTTACAATGTGAACAGGGACCACTTTGATCACTCCTTTCTGCATCATGTTTGAGATCTCGTCTCTTAAAACATGAGCACGGTCTGGGCTTATGGAAGACGACAGCACCTCGTGAAAGGAGGTGGCCACTTGTAGAACTGCAGCCGGAGACCTAGAGTGACAGTGGACGTGACCCACGTGCTTGGTTTGCATGCGTTCCAGGCTCGCGTGTGCGCTTAGTCTGGAAGGCATGTGTATTCTGCAATGTTTGTGTGTCAAGGGGATGGGAGAGGGGTGAATGGCCCCCTCTCATCTGCCCTTTGGCAGACTTCCCTCTCCCTCCGTGGTCACCTGAATGTCTGTCTGGTGTTGACAGACCTCTGGCTGCCAGCGGGGGCTCATTGTCTGCCCTGACTGTTTGTGTCGCATGAGGGTTGAGGTGGCCATGTGTGGATGCTGCCTTCCCCTTTATCTGACACGTTTGCATAAAAAAGTTGCTGTGTTTTTTTTTTTTGAGTCGACACATAGGACTTCATGTGCTTTTGAGACTTTATTGCTGTGCTTAAAAGAACATGCCTTTATTACACCAACATTTGATTGTTTTTTTGTGCACACGTAATTCACACCAGATAAACGTGGCTTTTTACACATAAATTCTGGCTTAAAAAGTTTGGTCTCTCCTTTGTCCACATGGGTGAGAGTACCTAAAAAATAGTCAGGTGGCTCAGTATCAGGCCAACTTCTGCTTTTGGTCCCTGTTCATTGAGGAAGACCTCGGTGGGCCTGCCTGTCGTGGGACGAATCTGTGCAGTGTCCAGGCTTGGCCAGCCTGGGACGGTCCAGCGACGGACATGGGAAACTGCTCTCCGTCGAGCGCCGGTCGTTTCTGTGGGGGGCGGCGTGTAGCCGAGTGGTTGCGAGGCTGTACGGCCCTGTGTTCGCTAGCGTCTCTGGGTTACACAAATTGCTTTCTGGGCATCCCCTCACGCAAGGCCTCGGCCTGTTTCCTTCTCTGTTCTAGCCTGCTCTGGATTCTCTCAAGAACACCGCCGAAAAGCCCCGTGGGCTCAATGGGATGATGGAGGAATGGGTTCCGTTGGACCTCTGGTAGGTCTGTCAGCGTTAGCCACAGGTGGCGCTGAGCAATGACAATCTCAGCCATACTTTGCCCTTGAGCGATGGCGGCTGTCCCCATGAGGCGAAGAGCAAAGTCTGTCGCCTTACGGGCCTCCTCCAGGACGTTGGCTGCTTTCTTTTTGTTCAAGGTCTGCTGGAGCTCCTGAAGCTTTTCCGCCAAGTAGACCTGAATCATGGCTGAAGCGTTCATGGCGCGGACCGCAAGGCCTTGTTCTTGGTAACATTTTTCGAGCTGGGAGGCTGACACGCGACAGGCCTTGCTAGGCAGAGTTGGTTTGGAACCCAAAGTTCTAGGGGCTAAATGTGCCGCCAACATATCCTCCATCTGGGGAATGTTGGCCATGCCAGCTGCCTCCATTCTGGCTACGTCCAGGAACTGGGAGAGAGGCAAAGTCAGTGGAGCCCTGGGTTCAGCCCAGGTACGAGTCAGCTCCATCTGGAAGTCGGGAAAATAGGCATCCTGTGCCTTGTGGCCGACTGCTGCTTGGCGAAGAAGAAATTGCCCGCCAACCTCGTTACCTGTTGTCGAGGTGGGGGTTCTGGCCAAGTTATCAGCAACGTGTCCGTTGCTCTGCGACACAGCTCGAACAGAGCTGGGACGGACACATCAGTCTCTGGTTGACCTGCCACGGGAATCTGGGAAAAGTCCTCGTATTCTCCTTCGTCCTCGTTATTGGCTTCGTTGTCAGTTAGCTTGCCCGAGGCTGTTAGCGAGAGCTCATCTGATCGCAACAAGTCCCTCGTGTCGAACTCGTTGGTGGAGTCCCCGAGCAAGGCCACCACATCCATGCTTCCACCCCAGTCAGCTTGACCGTTGTCCTTCAAGTCAACAGCCTTAAGCTCCGCCGTGGAAGTGAGGGCTTCGTCGAGGAGCGGTTCCTACGCTGTGGTGGAGCCGCACATGGCTTTGACCACAAAGTCCATGCGTCTCCGTCTCTCTCTTTCACGTAGCAGTCTGCAGTGAAGGCAGGTCTTGGGGGAGTCCAAAGCTGTTTTTGCGTGTAGCATCCCTAAGCAGATGGGACAAGCCTCGTGGATGTCCGTTGCTGAGAGGGAATAACCACATCCGCTGGGGCAGGGTCGGGAGCCGGGGCTCGCTGGCTTGCTGTTCTTGTTGGAGTTCTTCGACTTCCTCTTGCTCTTCTCCGGAGCCATGGCTGAGAAGAGATGTCAAGTTGTAGCAAGTTAGCCGTCCGCTAACCGTTGCGAAGATGTTCTCACGTCGAGCTGCTCTCAGTAGCTAGCCATAGCCGTTAGTTATGTAGGTAGCGTGGCGCAGCTAAATTCGTCTCATATCTGAGCTGCGAAAAGAGCAGAAAAAAAACTCGAAATTTAGGTAGACGACACTGGGTTAGCCTCAACTAATTCCAGTGCTCACAGGAAAGTTTCTCTGTAACGCTCAGGGCAGGGAGCGAGCTCACCTCCAGTCGAGCGATCCAGTCACAGAGAGCCCTGCGAAGTTCAGGTGTGAAGCGAGGTGAAGGGCAAAAGAGTATGAAGGTGGGGCGTCAGCCCCTTTTATGCAAAGAGGGCGGGGCCTCATTACTGACGCTGACGCCCACCTGCCTTTAGAAAAGGCGTGATTGTATTACTTTAGGTGAACCGCGCAACAGCACAATTTCCATAGTCAATGTGTTGCTCTGAGTGTTCTGACTGATAAGGGAACCACCATGAAAGTAAATTTGCTTTTCTTTCTACCCTCTATTAAGTTATTAGGGTTACAGCCATCTTGGCAAATACCTAGTACGCTGAAAACTGAAATAACATGTAAATATTATTTGATATTATTGATTTATATTATTATTGATTTTACTTGATTTTATCACTTGTTTTATTTGTTGTAGCACTTTGAGATTTTTATTAATAAAAGTGCGGTATAAATTGAATTCATTATTATTATTATTATTAAATAATAATTCATTCATTCATTCATTCAACCTTTATTTAGTCAGGTAAATCTTATTGAGCCTCGTGGGCTCATTTACAAAAGCAACCTGCTAAAACTAAAGAATGATGAACAGCAATGTTAGAAACAATTAAACAATAAACAAACAATAAACAATAGAAAAACAAACGAGAGAAATACATAGTTATTTTCTTTTTTTTTAACAAAGTATAAAAAAACTAGCAAAACATTACAAGATAGATGTATAAAATCAAAGACAGGAACATATCTGCATTGGTTTTTGCCAGGATTCCAACATATTCTGAAAACCATTTAGAGAGGTCAGGGCCGAGAGCTTCAGATCTTTTTGTAAGATATTCCAGGAAGCAGGAGCGGAGTAGGAGAAGGCCCTTTTTCCAAGTTCAGTCCTCACTGACGGAACACTGCAGGTGATCATGTCCTGAAGCGCACACTGTAGCTGCACTCACGCAAAGACATGTAGGAGGAGATGTATGAGGGCAGCAGACCAATAATAATAATAATTATCATGAAGCAGAAAAAAAAAAAACTCTAAAGACTATTCCCAAAGTAGTCAGTAGTCCTTTCATAAATGCATTGTGATTGTTTGAGATATCAGTTACAAGAAAGTGTGAGACTTAGTGCAAGTTACAACAGAATTAATCTCAGGGCACTGTACAGAAACATTCATATACATATCAGAGTCAGAGAGTCAGAGTCAGAGAGAATTTATTGTCATTTGCACCGCATGTAGTACATGTGTTGAAAACGAGATTATGTACACAGGGTCCCAGTTACATCCAACAACAAATGCAAGAGAAAAACAATAATAACATCTAGGATTAACTAAGAGAGACATCAGCTAGTAATACACTAAGCCCTAATGTAGTAGAAAAACATCATTATAAACAGCAGCACGAACATGAGCAGATGGTCACAGATGAACGCAGCAACAAGAAACAGATCAGCATCAGCATGATGTGACATTTTGCAGTGTTTATTCTTATTATTTATTTATTCATGAGTCTGACAGCCTCAGGGTAGAAGCTGTTCCTCAGTCTAGTGGTTCTACATTTGATGCTCCTCAACCTCCGTCCCGAGGGGAGTGGTGCAAAGAGTGAGTGTGCTGGGTGAGTGAGGTCTTTCATGATGCAGGTGGCTCTTTTTCTGCATCTGGAGGTGTAAATGTCTGTGATGGTGGGGAGACTGACTCCCACAGACTTCTGTGCAGCCTTCACCACTCTTTGTAGAGCTTTCCTCTCTGCAACTGTGCAGCCTCCATGCCACACGTTGATGCTGGAGCACAGGACGCTCTCCACTGCACACCTGTAGAACGAGGTGAGGACTGAGCTTCTCAGACCGGCTCGTCTCAGCCGTCTGAGGAAGTAGAGTCTCTGATGACCTTTCTTGATCAGGCTGGTGGTGTTATTGCTCCAGCTGAGGTTATCATTCATGTGTACACCCAGGTATTTGTAGCTGGAGACCACCTCCACCGCAGATCCACCTATATACAGTGGGGTGTGGGTGTGTTTGTTCCTTCTGAAGTCCACAATCATCTCCTTCGTCTTCTTCACATTCATGTGAAGGTTATTCTCTTTGCACCAACTCTCCAGATGTTCCACCTCCTGTCTGTAGCTGGATTCATCATTATCTGTGATGCATCCCACCACAGCTGTATCATCTGCAAACTTAACAATATGACAGCCTGGATGTGTGGCTGTACAATCATATGTGAGCAGAGTAAACAGAAGAGGGCTCAGCACACATCCCTGAGGAGAGCCAGTGCTGAGGGTGATGGTGGAGGAGGAGAAGTTGTGGATCTTCACGGACTGTGGTCTGTTTGTTAAGAAGTCTAAGACCCAGTTACAAATAGAGGGGCTTAGTCCAAGTGTGGATAGTTTGTCTATCAGAGTTTGGGGGATCATGGTGTTGAAGGCAGATGTGAAGTCCACAAAGAGCAGACGCACGTATGAGTCCTTCTGATCCAGGTGGGTGAGAGCAGTGTGGACCACGGAGGAGATGGCGTCCTCTGTTGATCGGTTCTCACGGTATGCATATTGATGAGGGTCCTCGTTGATGTTGACGGCTGTCTTGATGTGGGACATGACCAGTTTCTCAAAACATTTAGCGACTATCGGGGTGAGGGCCACCGGTCTATAGTCATTCAGACCAGTCACTGTGGAGCTTTTTGGGACTGGGATGATGGTGGCAGTCTTCAGGCAGGTGGGAACTGACTCCAGTGCAAGTGAGGTGGTGAAGATGTCAGCCAGCACCTCACAGAGCTGGTCCGCACATTCCTTCAGAACTTTCCCTGGGATGTTGTCTGGACCCGTAGCTTTATGAGGGTTGATCCTTCTGAGACTGCCTCTCACTTCTGCTGCGGTCACTTTGAGGTGCTCCTCGTCTGGTGATGAGGTGAGTCTGGTGCTAGTTGGTCTGTTTGGATCATCAAAACGTGCATAAAACTTATTGAGGGCATCAGGCAGGGATGGGTCCCTGGGGCATTGTTTGCTTTTGCCCTTGTAGTCTGTTAAGCATTTGATGCCCTGCCACATGCTCCGTGGATCATGTGAGGTGAACTGTCCCTCGATCCTCTGTGCATACGCGGCTTTGGCCTTCTTTATGCCATCATCCAGTTCTCTCCTGCACTTTCTCAACTCCTCAGTGTCTTTAGACTTGAATGCAGTGTCCCTGGCTGCCAGCAGGGTGCGGACATCCTTATTTAGCCAGGGTTTTTGATTGGGGTAAAATTTAACACACTTTCTTATGGATACATTTTCAGCACATGTACTGATGTAACCCAGGACAGAGGAAGCATAAAGTTCCAGGTCAACTGAAATATATACATTCATATACATAAGAAGTAAGTAATAGCATTACGTATTTGAGGATAGACACAAACATGAGTAATGGATCAATCGGTTCATTAATTTGAGGATAAAATTAATTTAGACAGCTTCTTATTGTCATAAACCCCTTCACACGCTGTACTTCAATAATTCAAGGACTATTATTGTGTCTGAGAGAGTGATGATCATCTGTTCCCGTCAAAGTAAACACAATGTTAACAGCAAAGCAGTCCAACTCCATGGATTCTGTTTTGGTGTTTAATCATGCCTCTGTGTTGCTTGAGTTACACACCGTGACGATGCTGTTCCTCATCATTTTTGTGTAACTTCATCTGGCCAGCCTCTGTTTGGTGAGAGTAGCTGCAGCAGCCTGTGGAGAGAAGATATATAACCATGGAGACGGGTTAATCACTTAGATGCAGCCTTCAGCCAAATAACAGAGAGAAGTGAGCTGCATTCTGAGTGTTTTATTGTTTATCCTGGAATCCAGTCATTAAGAAATGTTTCTTTGTCACAATCTCTCACACACACAATGGAAAATGCACACACAGTAGCCACCACTGTCATGTCTTATATGCATGGCCTTTGACAGGAGAGCAGCTAAGTGAGACAGCCTGTCAGCAACTTTGCTATGTCCCTTGCTTGTCTTCCTTCACTGGATGGCCAACATGTGCCTCTGGTCTACCCTGCCCATCTATATCCACAGCAATTTCCAGTCCGGCTGCAAGCAGAATACTGCTTTCATGTGACAGATTTTATACTCTTTGTCAGCACTCTGGAAGTTTCATGTCTTACTGCCATGAACTCCAATATGGCTACTTTCATTTTGTACATACAAACTGAGACCAACAGCAGTTCTTGCCAATTCAGTACTTTCAATATTTTGCCAATTAGTCTATTCTGAAATTTGTAAGAGTTTTTGTATTGCTAAACAGTAAATGATGTCATTTGAATAATTTTCTCATGGCTTCTTCATTTGTGGATGTCTGACTTTGTTCTTTTTTGTTCTTTTTCCCAATGAAGCAACACTGTTTTCTGGATAAGCAAATATTTACAAATGATCGAAATCTCCTTGTAGGATCACTTGATTGGATATCAAAATGTGTATGTGAGAATGCAACATTATGTATGGCCTAATATTTTATTATTATTGCTAATAAGTTTCTGAAACCATGATGCAGAAATGACAACAAGAAAATATACATCTTATCAATTGTTCCTCGCCAGGTGCATAAAAAAATAAAAATAAAATTCAAGGTATAATTCAAGAGATTTTATTGAAAATCATTTCAGGTCATATGCAGAAAGCAGAAAAAAAAACATCACCAGAGGACACATTAAAAAGAGAAATGAGAAAAGCCTCACATTTATTTATTGTCTTGTCCTTCTTATCAGTTGTGAGGTTTTCCGGTGGGGTATGTAACATTTTAATGTAGTCTGTAACTTTTCAAACAATATATTTTTAACATATTTCTTCACTCTGTCACGATCTACTGACAGACTGATGTTAGACAAAGTAATCTCTGAAAAAAACTATAGTCCCCTTGCTTCTCTATCAGCATTTATAAAAACACTGAAAACACAGAGTGACCCGGACACTGACCAGCCAATAAAAACAGAGTTGTTTGTCACGCCCCAACCCACGCCCCCGCCTGTCACAGCCTCAGCGCCGCGGCTCGTTCTCATTCAAAGGATTGCAAAGCGATGCAGGACTGTTTTTTATGTGACACAAATGTATTAAATATCCCTTCTTCATCCCAGAGCTGGACTTTTATTTAGTTTTTTTGCCAAAAGTCAAGTGATCGCTTCATCCTCCACTCACAGGAATGAGGAAATGGATTTGTCACGACTCACGAGCGAATTAAATCATGTCCAAATTGGCTGGTGATGCTCTGCTGATTACAGGGTCTTTTTGTGTTGTTGGACGAGTGATTCATGGTTTTATTATATTTTTTAAACAGTTATATTATCATATAAACACAGAACTTTGCAGCGCAGAGACAGGACATGGAGTGGGGGCGGAGCATTCCAGACATTCCAAACCTGCGCTGACAGAAAGAGGAAATCACGAGCGAATTACATGTCCAACGTTGCTTCGTGAACCTCTGCTGATTTCTGCTGGTTTTTGTGTTGTTGGACAAGTGCTCCATGGTTTTATAATATTTTTAAAAGGTTTTATTAACATATAATCAGAACTTTGCAGCGCAGACAGGACATGTAGTGGAGGCGGAGCATTCCAAACCTGCACTGACAGAAAGAGGAAATCACGAGCGAATTGAATCATGTCCAACGTTCACTGGACAAAAAGGCCTAATATCCGGGGAGATACAACAGTATGCAAGTGTCCGTATCTGCCACATATCCAGTATGTTTCCGGTGGTATACGGGGAGATCTCATCTGTTACAGATCTTAGTACAGGATATCCCACGCATACCCATCTGTGATAGATCCTAGCACTGGATATTTTCTGGATCCTTATACATGATAAATCCTAGTATAGGATATTTTTGGGATACACATCTGTGATAGATCCTAGTATAGAATATTTTATTCATACCCATACTTGAGAGATCCTAGTATTGGATATTTTCTGGATACCCATATGAGAAAGATCCTACTACTGCATATTTTCCAGATACATATCTGTGATAGATCCTAGCACTGGATATTTTCTGGATCCTTATACATGATAAATCCTAGTATAGGATATTTTTGGGATACATATCTGTGATAGATCCTACTATTGGATATTTTCTGGATACCCATACTTAATAAATCCTAGTATTGGATATTTTCCAGAAACCCATCTGACAGATCCACATATTGGATATTTTCCGGATATCCATACATAATAAATCCTAGCATTGGATATTTGCCGGATATACATCTGTGACAGATCCTAGTATTGGATATTTTCTGGATACCCATACATAATAAATCCTAGTATTAGATATTTTCCAGATACACATCTGACAGATCCACATATTGGATATTTTTCGGATATCCATACATAGTAAATCCTAGTATTGGATATTTTCCGGATACACATCTGTGATAGATCCTAGTATTAGATATTTTCTGGATACCCATACATAATAAATCCTAGTATTGGATATTTTCCAGATACACATCTGACAGATCCTCATATTGGATATTTTCTGGATACCTATACATAATAAATCCTATCATTGGATATTTTCCGGATACATATCTGTGATAGATCCTAGTATTGGATATTTTCTGGATACACATCTGGCAGATCCACATATTGGATATTTTTCGGATATCCATACATAGTAAATCCTAGTATTGGATATTTTCCGGATACACATCTGTGATAGATCCTAGTATTGGATATCTTCTGGATACCCATACATAATAAATCCTAGTATTGGATATTTTCTGGATACACATCTGACAGATCCACATATTGGATATTTTACGGATATCCATACATAGTAAATCCTAGTATTGGATATTTTCCGGATACACATCTGTGATAGATCCTAGTATTGCATATCTTCTGGATACCCATACATAATAAATCCTAGTATTGGATATTTTCTGGATACACATCTGACAGATCCACATATTGGATATTTTTCGGATATCCATACATAGTAAATCCTAGTATTGGATATTTTCCGGATACACATCTGTGATAGATCCTAGTATTGGATATCTTCTGGATACCCATACATAATAAATCCTAGTATTGGATATTTTCCAGATATCCATACATGAAAAATCCTAGTATAGCAGTGATTCTTGAGAACAGGGACAAAACAGGTCCTGTGGATAAAGCACAAACTTTGAATAAAATATACACAAAATATATTTTTTTCAAATATCTGATTAAACTAACCTGGGTCATGTGAGCACAACAATGTATGTTTTTCTGATGTTTGCTGAATATTTTTTTTATTTTAAACGTTGTAGAAGGTGGATGGTGTCTGTAAAAGCCCTTGTCCTGGAGCAGAACTCAACACATTATCATAGTTTAAAATAATTAAAATAATTATAAAATAATATATTATGTCAACTAAATATAAGTATTCAAATAACTAACTTCATAAGTATCAATGAATGCAATTAAAAGTAATTTAATGTATTTTTAAATTCAATTGAAATTGTGTCCTCAGTTTTTGTCAACACCGTCAGACATAAAACAATGTAAAAAAAAATCAGGCATTATTGAGGAGCACCAGTAATTCTGAGGACCCCATGACCACTTCCTTTCTCTTCCTGTGGTCAGGGGGCTAGGCAGCTCTGGTAAGCTAATACTATTCTTTTGTTTTTTCTTCTTTTTTATTTTATTTGGTCACACTACAGTGAGAGGAAAGAATTCCCTTCAGCAGATTGTTAAGCTGTCATCTAAACTGACCGGAGGAACCCTAACCTCAGTAACATCCATGTATGTTAGTCAGGTACAGAGGATAGCTTCTTCTGTTTTAAAAGATGTCCTTCATCCCCTGTATGGAGAGTTTCAGCTTCTTCCCTCTGGTCGGAGGTTTTTAGTCCCGAAATGTAGGACAACACGTTTTAAAAATAGCTTTGTTCCCACTGCTGTTACTGAAATGAACAAACGGAATAACGTTGAAGCTTTTAGTGGTTAAATGTTTTTATTTTTCATTTTACATATGATTTGGGGAGCCTTAACACTGTTATGTGCAACATTATCTGTTTATAGTTTCTTTTAAGTGTTTTTACTAAATGTTTTTACTGTTTTTATTTGTGTGTGCGCATGGATGGATGTATGCTTTGTACCACTGCAAACCACATTTACCCTTGGGTATAAATAAAGTAACCTGAACCTGAACCTGAACCTAAGTTGTTTGTCACAACCATAAAGTGTCAACACCATAAGTAACATTTTTCAAAATTTTAATGAAATTTTGTTAAATAAATGCTTAATTTTGGTACATTTTAAGGATTTAAAGGAACTGCTAAGCTACAAGATGGCCTCCTTCAGAATATCATCATATAAATGAAATTAGCATGGCATTTTGTCAACTCCGTCAGATGTCAACTCCATCAGATTTTTTAACTGACGGTGTTGACTCTCTTAGTGATGGTGTTGACAAATGTCACTTAAGTGTGCAGTTAATTCATTTTACTGTATTTTACATAAATGACAGCACTTCACATGCATCAAGTATTTCTTTTTAAACATGTTTCTTATTATTTTCAGCAACTTGTATAGTTTAATGGTTT
>JBBPBX010000658.1:0-15064 GCA_038048925.1 Garcialebias charrua
TGTGTTACTGTGCAGTTAACTGTGTTACTGTGTAGTTAACTGTGTTACTGTGTAGTTAAATGTGTTACCGTGTAAATAAATCTGTTACTGTGTAGTTAACTGTGTTACTGTGTAGTTAACTGTGTTACCGTGTAGTTAACTGTGTTACTGTGTAGTTAAATGTGTTACCATGTAATTAAATGTGTTACTGTGTAGTTAACTGTGTTACCGTGTAATTAAATGTGTTACCATGTAACTAAATGTGTTACTGTGTAGTTAACTGTGTTACCGTGTAATTAAATGTGTTACCGTGTAGTTAAATGTGTTACCATGTAATTAAATCTGTTACTGTGTAGTTAACTGTGTTACTGTGTAGTTAAATGTGTTACCGTGTAATTAACTGTGTTACTGTGTAGTTAACTGTGTTACTGTGTAGTTAACTGTGTTACCGTGTAGTTAACTGTGTTACTGTGTAGTTAAATGTGTTACTGTGTAGTTAAATGTGTTACCGTGTAATTAAATGTGTTACCGTGTAGTTAACTGTGTTACTGTGTAGTTAAATGTGTTACTAGTTAAATGTGTTACCGTGTAAATAAATCTGTTACTGTGTAATTAAATGTTACTGTGTAGTTAACTGTGTTACTGTGTAATTAAATGTGTTACCGTGTAGTTAAATGTGTTACCATGTAATTAAATGTGTTACTGTGTAGTTAAATGTGTTACTGTGTAGTTAAATGTGTTACTGTGTAGTTAAATGTGTTACTGTGTAGTTAAATGTGTTACCGTGTAGTTAACTGTGTTACTGTCTAGTTAACTGTGTTACTGTGTAGTTAACTGTGTTACTGTGTAGTTAACTGTGTTACTGTGTAGTTAACTGTGTTACTGTGTAGTTAACTGTGTTACTGTGTAGTTAACCCAGGAACTGTGCACCCACATCCCTCTGATACGATATTATTAAAGAACTGAACAAATATGGACTCACATCCTCTGGTTAGGTCTTGAATAACCTTTTTCTCAACTTTTCTCTGCCAATAACATTTTAACTCTAGTAGTGTCTAGACATTAGGGGGTCCAAGATGGTGCAGAGGCAGGGCAGCCGGCTTGGGACCCGAAAGACCCAGGTTCGATCCCCGGTTACTGCATACCTTGTGGTGTCTATGGGCAGCACACCTCATCCCCAAATTGCCCCCCGGCGCTTTCAATAGCTGCCCACTGCACCACCTGGTGGTGGATGGGTTAAATGCAGAGACTAATTTCGTCATTGTATGGAAACATACAGTTATGACATTGTGTTACATTATTACATTGTAACTTTACAATCAAATCTTGAAAACAAAACAAAAAAAACTTCTCTACATTATGGTTTTTAAAGGTATTTGTAGCAAAGAATGTGACAGTGTGGCTGCAAAGTAATGCCAAAGTAGAAGCTAAATCTATTTCTTATTGTGTCAGATTGTTTTGTGTTTATACTTCTGCTTCGTTATAAGATACAGCAAAAGCAAAACAGGAAAAAAGTATAAATGCATCCAAGTACGGTTATAAACACAGCAGCTCTGCTAACAGCTCATTTTATTCCTGTTCAAGCTCTAGTAAACTCTGTTTTAAAGGCCTGCATCTGTGTTTGTCCGTCTTTTAGCAAAATATCCCATGAGCCACTGGACAAACCAGAGTGAAACTTTCAGAATCACTGGATGTACATGTACAGCTGATTAACTACTGGTGTCAGAAGATGGCAGCCACAGCTAATCGACCTCAGCAAACATACAAACGGCTTTAACTCAAATATTGGGTGTGGTGTTAGCTAAGAGTCAACCCCAATACAAACTTTGAGTGCTAACAAGTCACACAAGGTTTCAAACTTTGGCATGCAAGGGAGATAAGCACTATTTAATTTAATATGTATCCTAAACTTCCTGTCTCGATGGGAGCCCAGGTCAGTCTGAACTCTGATTGACACCGCTGACTGAGCTAACGTAGAGGACGTGTGTAGAGGACCTGTGATGGTGTTGACCATAGTACGGAGAATGGTGGGAGGCTTAATGAGCTCTTTGAGGATGTTGGACTCTGTGGCCAGTGGAAACCCATTGTCCAACATCTCCTCCAGCAGCTCATAGACCACCACCACGTTATCCTTGATGGCTGCCTCTGTGCAAACGCCAAAATAGTCCTGGAACAAAACAGCACATGCAGAACACAGATAGTCTGAGTGAGGCGAGTTAAAGTAAAAGCAGAAAAAGTAAAACGCACACAGAAAGGACCAACCTGGAACGTGTCGACGACTCTGTGCAGAAACTCAATGACGAAGAGCGGCGGCACCTCGCTCTGGATGACGGCCACGAAGTAGATGCGGTGCCTGAGCACGCTGATAAGGTAGTGGTGTGGCGTGGAGATCACCGGTGGCACGTTCTCCAGCTCAGTGGCGCGCTCCTGAGCCTCGAAGAAGTAGTCGCACACGGAGCGGCTGACCACACTTTTCCAGTGCTTCTCCAGGAAAATGTCCCCGGAGGCATTTATCAGGAAGAGGCTGTGGATCATCCTGACTGAAGGCAGAGAGGCTGAAGGAGAAACAACAAGTGAGACGGGTCAATTAACAGCAGGAACACCTCCAGAAAATTATCAACAGTGGCCATCTTGTCTCCAGATGTCATCAGTCGTAGACGTACGTCTTTGAGACTTGTCCTAAAAAAAACATGTCCATTGGTGCATGAGATAGTGAACAGAGCAACCAAATCAGGTGTGTGTGTGTGTAGGGGGGATTTCCTCCCATAATATGATTGTTATTACTTTCTAAATAAATCACAACATGCACTACATGTCCCTAAAGATGAAGCAGCTTAGAATTGACTTTAAACACCACAACTTGTCCCATAAAGAGGCTAACCAGCAGGAACCTCCCCCTCTTCTCACATGACACACTCCTGTTAACTGGGAACATGACACTGGAGTCTTCATTAAACATGCTGTCGAGTTCAGGAGCGCTGGCAGCAGGTAGAAGTCTGTACTGATGCAACAAAAAGGCTCAAACTGGTCACAGAATAACAGTGAAACGCGCGGCTAACGGAGGCCTCCATCATCTCCATACAAGATGCTTCGTCTCGTGACAAACATAGAAGAACCGACAACCAGGAGGAAAATGCGTTCAAACAACTGTGGCATAACTAAAAGTACAGTTTTCTTCACAAACCACTCATAAATTACAGGTGACTTACCGAAGTAGACGTTTTTTACACTCTCGTCTAGTCTTTTTCCCCAATAAACAAATAAGAAGCCGTCGCTGCTTCCCGTTAGCTACAACACCGGAACTTGATTGAAGCGAGTCTGGATTTGCCAGTAACCAATCAGATGTCAAGGATAGTTAAACATCCCGCCTACTCTGTGAGGTCACTGGTCATCCTGAGCTATGATTGGTTCATGGCAGGAAATCTACGTCACACAGATTTAATGCTGCTCGCTGATTGGCTTTGAGTTGTTCCTGGTCTGACATTTTGTTTTCAGTATCAGATTTCATCTTGTGGAGTTTTTCTCCATTCAAACAAACAGGGCTTGTTGAGAACGAATGAGTTTATCTGAATCTTACGTTTGACTCCAGATTTTATGTTTATTGTGCCAAAATAATAATAAAAAGGGAAAAGTTTGACTCCATAATGGGAATATATTATTAAATTAAAAATATATTTAAAATATAAACTCTACACACGATGGTGCACATTTTAAATGTTGATACTTCTTGTTCTAAAAAAAAACACAAAACAAAATGAATGTTTAATTAAAGGTGGGTCAATTCACAGAACACCTTGTGATGCATAATGGAAATGTGAGTAGAAATATAATAATCATTAAGCTTCCACGGCTGTATGGTTTTATTGATAAAAACAGCATAATATTGACTTCTTTTAGTCCAGAAAATGTATCAGAGATCAGTACTGGTTGCTGAAAGTTTGTTTTGCTCTTATGATCATATAAGGAAAAAAAACTTGAAACAATTGGCCATAGTAAACTAAATAAAAACAACAAAAACAATGTTTTAGAAGACAAACCGATCTGAGATATTTTATGTGAAAAAAAAGACCAATGTAGTTTTTATTAAATAAAACATTTAATAAAACATGTGAAGGCAGTTTAGGACATTTGTCCACTGTATAGGCCACATCAGATCGTCACAGCAACTGGATGGAGAAGGTCCCACTTCAGCAGACAAAACAACTTCCACTCTTCTTGGGAGGCTTCCAACAAGAATCTGGACGTTTCTGAGGGAATTTCTGCTCATTTCATCTGCAGAGCATTTGTGAGGTCAAGCACTGAACTTTATTCCAGTCCATGCCAAAGGAGCGCTCATGAACTTTGACAGAACAAACCAAGAAGTCTTTTAGTCAACGTGTCATCACCCTTTTGAAAGCTAATATGTACGTTTGTGTGTTGTTATTAATGTTCTTTGAACTTGTTCTGAACCTCACCGTCCGTGATTTGTCCACTGGACAGTCCTCTTCAAGGCCAACCTGTCCAAAGAGCTTACCTGGACAGAAGCCAGGGCCCCGAGGTTTAGAGGGCCCCGAATACTGGTTGTAATGACTGAGTTTCCCACACACAGACTGTTACTTATTTTGAATGAAGTGCACGCCCACATCCCTGGAAAGATTTAATTGATGGACAAAATATTAACTGCTTGACTTGGCTTTCTGTTTAATTTGCTTTAATACATTTCCACTGCTTTAACTAAATGATCTTATTCTGAATAAACCTGCACCATAACTGGTTTGTAAATATTAATTTAGCTTTGATGCAGGGCTGCTGTTTTATACAGTTCTTTTGTATTTTCACTTCCTCTTAGGTCCATGTAAAATCTGTTTGTGGATTTAAGTTCTATCTATCATGTGACCTGTTATTTTTAAGAAATAAAATCAGTTTAATAAATAAAAAAACTCTACCATGACAGAGTGAACATTGTCACATTTTTTGATGGCAGGCATGCAGTGATTTGACTGTGCTTTGTATTTTGTTGAAGCTAAAGGCTGCTCTTCACTTTGTGACTAAAAACCTTGAAACTATCAGCACATTATCTGTAATTTGTAGGTGTTAAAAAGGTAATTAAGACCCCAAAGTATCTGTAGCCAGGGGTCCACCCTCTGGTCCTGTTGGAGCAGAAACAGGATGTCCCGGATGTGTTGACACAGATAGAAGCAACATTGTCTAAAATGTCTCCATGACTAAATATCTATAATCAATAATTTTGTAAAAACTAAAATATCTAGGTCCATTACAGTGCTATATAAATGATAAAGCACTGTACAGTATTTGTTATATAATACAATTACCGGTATAGTCCCGCATTTAATTTATTGTATAGATATTTGGGGTACAGCGTGTAAAATTATAAGCCTATTTTTACTTTAGAGAAAAGAGCTATAAGAATTATTACAAGAAAACATTACTGCCATCCATCAAATATTTTGTTTTGTAAATTGAAGTTGCTGAAGTTTTATAATTTGGTTGACTATAATATTCTTTTAGTTTTGTACAAAGCTCAGAACTTCACATTTCCCTCAAACATTCAAACGCTTTTTGTAAAAAGGAAAAGTACTTATAATCTTAAGGGAACAGATATTTTTTTATGCCACAGCATAGAACTAGCTTAAAGAGTAGGTCTACTTTAATTCAGGGAATGTGGAATGGTTTGGAAAATTATATTAAAAATGCAAAGTCAATGTCTATCTGATTGAAAATGAAAATGATTAAAACTAAATTTCTGAAAAAATATATATATATATGTTGGTTTATATCCAAATTACTATACAGTACTGTATGGTAAAGTGTGATGAGTTATTTATTGTTATTTTTTTTTAGATGATTGTTGTTTGAATTGATTGAATTATTTTTGTTTAAAGAAGGGGCAGATATAAGATTTTTTCTTCTTCTGCTTCCTTTCATTTTATGTATTTTTTGTTTTTTTATGTGGTTTTGTAAATAGTTTTTTTTTTTTAAATCTGAAATGAATTTTTAAATAAGTAACTCAATTTTTAGTTAACTTTAAAAATATGCCATCAGAAACTGGATTAGATGTTAGGCGTTCACATTAATTTGATAAATCAAACTCTTCTGTGTCCATATTTTACATGAATGGTGAACTTGTGGATGTGGGTAAAAATAAGAAGTCAGCTTCATCCCAGAAGGACATCTAGTGGTAAAAGCTCATCTCAAACGCTTCATAGCTCAGTAATAATAGAAGTTATCTGGACAATATTCAAGTATTTGAGTCAAAGTGCGTCAGTAATGTCTCAGAGTGGTGACGTTTCACAGAAGTCTTGATATCAATTTGATAATTGGATCATGTTTAAATTAACTAACCTCACAGGGCTGTCAATGCTAAAAACTGACTGACAGACTATAAATAACTTTATGTAACTAAAAGTTGGTTTTCCTTGTTTTCTGTAATAACTCCAATATAAATATTTAAACACAAATTCTTTCAAGAAGAATTTTTTTTTTTTTTCACCTGAAAAGCCTAAACGGGGACTAGATTAGCAGGTTACGCCTACAGTAAAAGGAGCGTAAACTAATTCTAATTAAACTAAGCAACCAAACAGAACTTCAAAATTAAGCTTTGAAGGAAGTTCAAATAAATGTCATGTTATGGGAAAACATAATCAAGTAAGCTTGAAAAAAAGATTATTAAATAAAGTTTTTAAAAATGAATATGATATAATAGCTGTCAGAGTTTTAATGAGTTGAGAGATCATGTCTCTCCAGTTTTAGCTTCTCTCCATTGGCTCCCTGTCAAATCCAGAATTGAATTCAAAATCTTATTTCTTACCTACAAAGCTCTCAACAACCTAGCTCCATCTTACATTACAGATCTTACTGTTCCATATTTTCCTAACACTTCACTCTCAGGCTGCAGGTTTACTTGTGAGCAGAATGGGAGGAAGATCTTCCAGTTCTCAGGCTCCTCTCTTGTGGAACCAACTTCCAGTTTCTGTCCATGAGGCTGACACATTGTCCAGTTTGAAGTCTGGGCTTAAGTCTTTCCTGTTGGTGTTGGGTTTCCTGAGTTGTCCCTTATGCTGCTATAGGCTTAGACTGCTGGAGGACAAACTGACATTTCTTCACGCTACTGCTCTTTACTTACTCTACTCCACCTGTTTTGTATGCGTAATTATTTCTATCTTAACGTCATTTCTTTTTTCTTCCAATCGAAAGTACATCTGGACCTGACATTCTGTGTTTGTTTGTTCCTCTCAACCAGCCGGTCGAAGCAGATGGTCGCTTGTCCTGAGCCTGGTTCTGCTAAAGGTTTCTTCCTGTTTAAAAGGGAGTTTTTCTTTCCACTGTTGCCACTGTGCTTGCTGTGATGAAGACTGTGACGAAGTGAAGATTCAACTCAATGTGCTGGCTTCATTAGATAGATAACTTTAATTAATTGGCTTTTGTATTTGTATGTGAATGTTTTTGTTCAGTGCCCTGAGACAACTTCTGTTACTTGGCACTAAATAAACTGAATTATTATTGAATAAGAGTAGCGCATGCCACACAGTCTATGCCAATCGGCAAACTATGATACAGCAATCTGTACCACTTTACAATAAGACTACCCTTATGGATGGCTAGTTTATAGATGTCATTATTTCCTCTATAAACACTTTATAAGGGTGACAGAGACAAAACTGACCAGTATCTTGCCAAATACTGTAGTGATCCACATGTTGTACAAATAAGCATTTTAAACCTATTTTTTTTAGGATATAGCATTAGATGTAGATACTTATAATGCAGTGATAAAGTAAAATTACCTATATATACAAAAAAAAAGGTTTACAAATGCTTATTGTGCTCACAAGGTAGTAAGGTAGTCTGAAATGTTTAATATAGCCATTCTAGATGAAATGGTGAACAGATTTGGGTCACAGTTTGGACCTAAAGGACCACCCCCTTGGACCTAGCCTGGCAGAAAAAATACCAAGAGTTGACAACAATGTAACCTACTTAATTGAAGGTTGTTAAAACAGTATGTTCCTAAAGACTACTGATAATGAAGAAATACTGAATATAGTAAACAAATTTGCTGGGAAAAAATCCAAAGATTTCATGGATATGGACATGATGTTTGTAAAAAAAAATATGAGTGACGTAATTGAGCCATTGAAATATATATGTAACTTGTCCTTTTCATCAGGAGTATTTCCGGATCATATGAAGGTTGCTAAAGTAATCCCTCTGTTCAAAAACTGTGATAAAAGTGTGTTCAATAATTAGAGACCGATATCATTATTGCCACAATTTTCAAAAATCTTGGAGAAATTGTTTATCATCAGAATGGATTTATTTATTGAAAAGCATAATATTCTAGCCAGTAATCAATATGGGTTTAGAGCAGGTAATTCCACATCCATGGCTCTGATGGAATTGATAGAATTGATAACTACTGCTGTTGATCAAAAACAATGTGTGGGTGTATTTGTATTTAAAAAAAGTATTTGACACTGTTGATCATATATTCTCCTTGATAAGTTACAAAGATATGGTATTAGAGGTGTTGCGTTAAAATTGGAACATAGTTATTTGAATGATAGGAAACAATTTGTATTGATGAATGAGGTGAGATCAGAACTCAGCACCATCACATGTGGAGTTCCTCAAGGATCGATATTGGGACCTAAATTATTTCTATTATATATAAATGATTTGGTAAAGGTTTCTGGACTCATTAAGTGTACTGTATTCTTTTTGCTGACGACACTACATTTTTTGGTGTTGGTAATGATATCGAACAGACTTTGAAATTAATGACTGAATTTGTTGCTGCCAGGAAAAAGACAAAGAGGGAGACCAAAGAGGAGATATATGAATGCAGTTAGAGAGGACATGAAGGTAGTTGGAGTGAGGACAGAGGATGCAGAGGACAGAGTGAGGTGGAGGAGGATGACTTGCTGTGGCGACCCCTGAAAAGGGAAAAGCCGAAAGAAGAAGACTGAATTTGTTCAAATAAAAAATTGGTTAAAAAATTTATAAATTGACGTTAAATCTGGATAAGACAAGTTACATGATATTTAGTAACAAAAACAAATCAATTGATGTTCCATTTGAAGACTCTGTGATTCACGAGGTGAGATTCTTATCATTGATGATAAATTGTCTTGGAAACAGCATATAAATTTTGTTAAAGCGAAAATATCTAAGTCTATTGCAATATTTTACGGAGTCAGAGATTTTTTGAATGATAAGGCATTGTTTTTGTTGTATAACACATTCATTGTTCCACATTTAATTTATTGTGTTAGCGTTTGGGGAAAGGCATGTAAATCAATTACAATGCCTATTTTTATTTTACAGAAAAGAGTTGTTAGACTTATTACAAGAAAGCAGTATAATCATCCATCAAATGTATTATTTTGTCAAACGAAACTGTTGGAAGTTCTACGATTTAGTCGATTATATTTTGTTAAAGGTGCAGTCTGCAGTTTCTCTAGTGCAGTCTGTAAGTTTTCTAAAAATATATTTTTAACATATTTCTTCACTTTGTCACTATCTACTGACAGACTGATGTTAGAGCAGGTAATCTTTGAAAAAACTATAGTCCCCTTGCTTCTCCAGGTGTTACTAAAAGCATTTCTAAAAAGCCACAGTGACCCGCCGTTAACCAGCCAATAAAAACAGAGCTTGAATTTAAATCAACCAATAAAAACAAAGCTTGAATTTGAATCAGGCAATAAAAACAGAGCTTGAATTTGAATCAACCAATAAAAACAGAGCTTGAATTTAAATCAACCAATAAAAACAGAGCTTGAATTTAAATCAACCAATAAAAACAGAACTTGAATTTAAATCAACCAATAAAAACAGAGCTTGAATTTGAATCAGGCAATAAAAACAGAGCTTGAATTGGGGCGGCCGTGGTGTAGTGGTAATGGCAGTCGACCCCCGATCGGAAGGTTGGAGGTTCGAATCCCGCGTCCGCCCACCATGTGTCCCTGGGCAAGACACTTAACCCCGAGTTGCTCCCGGTAGGTCTGGATGGCGCCTTGCAAGGCAGGCTACCACTACCGGTGTATGAATGAATGGGTGGATGGCTGGTATTGTAAAGCGCTTTGGGGCTCCTCACAGGGGGCTGGAAAGCGCTATATACCGTAAATAAGCTCCATTTACCATTTGAATCAGCCAATAAAAACAGAGTTTGAATTTGAATTTCAGCAGATCAAGGGGGAGCAGAGCCATGGCTCTGAGGGGGAGGGATCAGAATGCTTTGCCTGTTGAAATTTTTTCTAAGTTCTGCGTTCTACAGAAACTGCAGACTGCACCTTTAATGTATAGAGCACAGAATGATACACTGTCTTCAAATATTCAGAGGTATTTTGTCAAAAGAACGAGTTGTTACTATCTAAAGGGGAAATATATATTTGTAAAGCCACAAATTAGAACTAGTTTGAGGGGAAGATCAGCCATGGTTCATGGAGTTGGGTTGTGGAACGATTTGGAGAATGATGTTAAAGTGCGACTAAACCCAAAATTAACTTTTTTTAGCTGATAAACTCCCTAGAATGTGTTTAAAATGTTATCTAGCACTATGGCTGTGTTTATTCTCACATAATTGTGCATATCTGTGTAAATTGGCAATATTTGGTCTAAAAATGTGTTTACGGTAGTTCTATGGGTTGAACTGGTGGATTACACCTTAATTTTCTTATTTGTGCAAACGCTCATGTGTGACATGTCTGCTCATGTGTGATGTCACACAGGTGGTTCAAGCAGAGCCAATCCCCTGCAGAGATGAGAAGTGCATACCTTATATGGAAGTGCTGCATTTCACTCCTGACAAGCGGTTTTATTTTTCTTTTCATTTTCATTGTTTTAGGCCTTTGGTTTTGGATGGAATGGGTGGAATAGATAAATACATCTACATGTTTATTCTTTGTTGTTGCTTGGTGTATGTTGTTGGCTAGAGGTTTAATTTGTTTTAGGTTGTTGCAGGTGGAGGCGTGAACAAAAGCACAACTCTACCTCCACCCTTCCTTGTCTCTCGACACGCCCATTTTCAGGGAGATTTTGGAAGGAGTTACCGTCTCAACCTGGGTTTAGTCTCACTTTAAAGAGGCTAAATCAATGGCAATATTTAAGAGAATGATTAAGTTTAAATGGTTAAAATCCTATATTTAAATTAGTTTAAGTTAGAAATTGTATGTCGTATTGGAGGTTAAAAGCTTTGTTCATTTCTTTTGGAAATTAAAGAACTTGGTTGTATGAATTGTTTGTTAGAAAGTGGCAGATAAAATAAGATTTTTTTTCTTCATCTGCTGCCTTTCATTTTATACTTGTTTTTTTTCTTCTTTTATGTGTATACTGTATTGTTATGCATTTTATTATTATAAAATTAATGAATAAACAATTTGGCAAGAAACTGGTCATTTTGTCTGTCATCCTTTATTAATGCATAATACCGGTAAGCAGTTATTAATGATTTATAAAGTGCCTATATATGAATTAATAATATCTATACACATTTATAAGGGGAGCCTGATTGTAAAGTGGTACACAACAATGTATAGCAATAGCCAGGACAAACAAAGCCCTTGTATAACCTTTGACCTTGATTTGTGACCTCAACTTAGATCTGTAGTGATGAAGACCATGCCATCTAGTGGTGGTTCAAATGTGCTTCAACTTTTGTTAACTTACATAGAGCGGGTCAGAAGTTACGGGCAAGATGAGAAAGTTTACAGCCCAGAACACATCTGCCTTTCGACGGGCGTATAAAGTTTGAATCAAAATGAAATGTTGCACCTATTGAGAAAATATTTTTTAAATTGTTCTAAACAAGCTGATGGGAGCGGCGTGAGTTGACGGCTGCTTCAAAAAGAAGATAACATGATTGGCTCAACATAATTTATTTTCATTTTATGTTAAAATGTACAGAGCTTTTGCTAAGAAAGAAAAAAAAAAGAATAAATGTAAATACATACAGGGCCAGAGTAGAGCGGAGCGCGACTCGAGCTTCACCGTGAGCTCAGCCGACACCTCGTCTCTTTATTTTACGCTCTCTCTCTCTCAGCGTACAACGCAACATGTACAATTACAAAGGATACAAAAAGGGAAGCAATATAAACAGACAAATATACTGAGCTTCGTTTTTACATGCCTCTTAAATGGAAGGAAGTCATCCTATACACACAAGTAAAAAAAACAAAAAGGATACAAAAAGGGAAGCAATATAAACAGACAAATATACTGAGCTTCGTTTTTACATGCCTCTTAAATGGAAGGAAGTCATCCTATACACACAAGTAAAAAAAACAAAGAAACAAACGCCAAGTGACCTTTAGATATTTGTAGTCCTTTTGTTTAAAATAGCATTAATATACTACACAAAGATAGAAAAACTCTAGAGATGAGATGGAATGGAGAGGTTAAAGGCATCTTAAAGTCACTAAAAGTGAGTGGTAATTTTTTTTTACATTTTCAATTTCTTAGTAATTATTTATTCCCCAAGACGCAAGTTTAAAAAATGTATTTGTCGTTTCCTGAAACAGAAAAAAAAAAGACAGTACCAATATGAATGTCAGAATTACTTTTGATATTATAGAAAGAAAGAAAAAACTACAATAGCTGTCTAAAGACAAAATTAAAAAATTAAAAAGTCCGCTTTTGTCATAAAACAAAGCTGTCCTGTCTGATAAAATTCATAAAAGAAACGGTGATACACACAAAGAAAGACCGTCACCTCTTTTTACTGTGACCACTGGTACGTGGAGCAACAAGGTCAACGGTTTAGGAGCCTTCCAGGTAAACGCCAACGGGACCTTGAACCCCCTCAGACCCTGCTTCTCGTAAGTGCACCTCTGACCGGGGGCCGAACCGTGCACTAGATCGGGCATTAGGCACACCTTTCACAAAGGCTGACTGTATGCTGCCATAGGTCTAGTCAATGGGAGTGCAGAGTTTTGAACAAACAAAAAATAGAATTACACTTTTACCAAAACATCAGTCAAAAGCCGTCCCCTCACACAGTTTGGACCACTAACACTCGAGGAGGCGCGGCAGCTAAAATGAACCGGCTTGGAGCGGTCATAGACGACTCTGCATTCTCTAAGCTGCTAAAAAAGACGGGCGCTGTACGCCGTCTGTCACTGGAGTGTGGACAGAAAGAGCTGAATGTTGGACTGTCCTGAGCTCGCCACCGATCGGCAACAGCTGCTCAGTGTGTTTTTATGTGCGAGTGCCTGTGTGTGTATTGGGAAGTACCAGAATATTTACATCTAAATGTTTCAAAGTGGCAGCGAACTAAAAAATAATGCTACTCGTTTCGTTTATGGATATACAATAGCAACACGCTAGTTTCTTCTTTGTCTTCGCCGTGTTTTTGGTACAACACTTGTCCATCTGGGAAGACGGAGACTCTGGAAACGGCTCAACGCCGCCTCCGACGTCTGATCGCCCTGCTCTCAGGCTCTTCTGGAACATGGGGGAAAAAATAAAAAAAAATAAAAAGAGAAGCTGCCTGACCAAGCAGCACCTCAGAGATGCTCGAGTTTCTCAATGAGCGGGAGGGCGTCTCGCCATTTTCATAATTCCACACATATAAAGACCGAAGCATACAAGAGGTTGGACTGCACATGAGTATTCCAAAAATAAAAACGATCAACAAAAACAGCGACAACAAAAATAAGACATTATATTAACAAAAACAGTCCGCCTACAACATTGATCGTCTCTTTTGTCAATGTAAGGCTTCCTATAATAATTCAAAGATTGTGTGCATGGTTGGATATACATGTATTCAGTTAACCACTGTTTTCATGGTCAGCAGTGTGGCAGAGCAAGGTATTCCTGAACTGTCCTTCTGTGTCGTTTCCTGGTCGTCCTTGTCCTCCACGTCTGTGCTGCATCATAAAAAGGACACTCCTATGTGTGTGTGAACCATCAGAAGGCGATGCAGCCCTGAGGTCCATGTGCTCGTCCAGCCCCAAACTGCAGGGGACGGGGAAAGCAAGCCCCGATAAAATCAGGACATAGGACAACACAGAAAAACAGGAAACCCAATCATGCTCCGTTTCCGATCCCCTACAGCCCAGGTGCCTGCCGAGGCTCTGGGTGAGGTGGAAGGAGTGCTGGACATGTAGAACACAGCGAGCAGTAACTCCAGCCCAACGTCTCCCACATCGCTTCTTCGCTGCTCATCTGCTCATGTAAGGCGACTGCTTTGGGACTCCCGCGTAGCTGTGATGGGAAGGGCCAGTGTACATCATGTTGCCATGGTGATTGGGCTGCATTGGCTGTTGTGGGTAACCCTGCCCTCCCATCATGCCCATCTGCATCTGCATGGGGTACTGAGCTGGCTGGTTCATGTACGCGGGGTTGCTGTGGTAGCCGCTGTTCATCATGGTTTGGGGCATGCGATAGCCGGCCGACATGGCGTTCAGAGGCGTCATGTTCATGGAGTTGTAGGGCGCCGGCGTGGGCATGAGGTTCGGCATCATACCGCGCTGTACCGCTAAGGTGCGAGGGGTGCCCTGCATGGCTACAGCCCCTGAACTGCGGCCGTACAGCTGCTGTTGGTGCGGGGCCGGGGCCAGCTGCTGAGTAGCTTTGGATCGGATGGCGATGTGGCCCTTGACTGTCGCCATCTGTCCCTGCAGCCTCTGAGTGTGGGGGGGTCCCAGACTGATGTTGGTGGCGGGCATGTTGCACTGCAGCTGCAGCGAGCCCAGGTTCATGGAGCCAGAGCTCAGGTTGGGAGGTGAGGTCATAGTGGGCTGGCCCTGAGCAAGAGAGGTGTGGGGGGGCGGGGCCAGTCCGGGGTTGGACAAGGACACGCTGGTGGCGTAGGAGGTGACGGCGGCAGAGTGAGAGTAGGGCATGGCGTGAGGGTCCATGATGGTGTTGGTAAGCTGCTGGAGCTTGGCCAGGCTGAAGGTGGCAGTGGACTGGGGGTAGCTGCCTGTGAAGTCCTGGCCCATACGCTCATAGAGAGTACGGCCCCCGCCTCCACCCCCGCTCTCTGGGATCTCCATGATCATGGGCGTGGAGGCAAAGCCATTGCCCATGCTGCACTGGGACAGAGCCTGCTGCTGCTGCTGCGGTGGAGGTGGAGGGGCAGAGG
>JBBPBX010000658.1:18798-35299 GCA_038048925.1 Garcialebias charrua
TAAACACTCGGTCCATATTTCCGGGTTGTCTCAGCGGTGACGCGGCACGTCAGCGGTGGATGACGCGTTACGTCGGCGGTGACGTAGGTGCAACCTATATTCCGGTGCGATCTATTTATGGATTTTTCCAATTTTTTGGCAATAATTGGACAATGCGACCTATATTCCGGTGCGATCTATATTCCGGAAAAGACAGTAAGATCATCTTGGGTTGACAATAATGAAGTTGAAGACATTTAGGTCAAACCTTGAAAATATTGTTGTGTGCAATCTTGTGCAAGACTGTGAGTTGTCACACTAAGAGTATGTGTAACAATCTTAGCTACTACCACACCAAATATTAGCTCCATGTTTGTACAGCTAACTGAATTAAAGCCATTTTTGTAGTTTCTAAATTGAGTTAGAAAAATCTGTTATTATAAGTCTACTGAATTCATCTTGACTGAAGCTACAAATTTCAACCATAAGTTTTATCTCATGTTGACATCATCAGAAGAACAGTGACATCATTGTACACAACGCATGCACGCTCACAAAGTATTTGGTTGAGAATCTGAGATATAAAATGGAACAAAAGGTATTGCCAACCGTGCGTTTATAAGTACCTGTAGAAAGAAGCTTGTTTCATAGTTTCCCAAAAAAATATGTGTATGTTTTTGTGTGTGTGTGTGTTTGCACGTTAGAAATAAAGCAGTCCAACGCAGAGAATGAGCGCATCTGTGTGCCACGTCTAATGTTCTTGAGACGAGTTCAGTTTTTTTTATTTTTAGCAGCACAAAGCTACTTTTCTCAGCAGAATGTGAGCATTCCTGTATCCATGCGCTACATTATGAGAGAGTGCAAGTGGAAATGTAAATATGTAGGTTTCAGCTCACCACGAGGGACTTGGCTAAGATGTTTTCAATGAGCTTGAAGTCGTTTCTCTGGAGCTGCTTGCTCTTGGTGCCGGTCCCCTCGGTTTCTTCATCAGCATAGAAACGGAAGAGCTGTGACTCATCTTTAAACTCACTCTTCTCCAAGACTAAAGGAAACAAATACATATATACCTGTGAGGACAGTGTAGCAGCAGAACACAACACAGATTTAATCACACGTAATAACATTTTCTATTAGTAATCTAAGGTGTGTTGTGGTCAGTGGCTCAATGTGTAGAACCAAAAGGAGAACAATGAGAAGCCAGTGGTTAATCTGAACTGATAAAGTGATGATGGTAGTCAGAATATTTGGAGCCAAATTACATCTGGGTAAAAACCAGTGACTGCCGAAGATGAGAAGTCTCTCTGGAGGACAAAATAAATACTTTGTTTTGGGTTTTAGAGTCACTCTGTAGGTCCGAGGGTCACTTTAACACACGGGGCGCCAATGACAGCAAACAGCATATTATTAGCGCTTCCCTAATAACTAGGGGTGTAACAATAAATTGATTTAAATCAATATATTAATATATTGATTAAATGATTAATGATTCAATTATATTGTGGCATAACTAAAACATTGATTCATATCATCATCTTTAAAATACTTTTATTTTGAAATTCCCAAGGTCTGTCTGTGTCACCATTTCCATGTGTGGCTGTGCTCTGCGGCTGCCTCAGCAACATGGCAGACGAGACAGAAAACACAGATACTGAAACTCACTCTCCTGCTGGATTTAAATCAACACTGTAGAAAAGATTGGGATTCCAACAGACAAAACTCATGTCGTGTGCAGCAGGTGCCAGTGTGAGTTAAAATACCCGGGAAACAACAAAATTTGTCCGTTCACCTGAAGAAGAAACAACATTGATGGCCAAGTTATCTAAGCTCAATATCTTTTTTGTTTCTTTATAACTGAAAGGTTATCAGGGCACTTTTAAGTCAACTGGTTTTTAAAAAATGAACTTAAAGATGAGAAATGTGAGACTATACTGAACAGGTCATTTATGTTTATTTTTTCATTAATTAAGAAACATTTTTTTTTATTTTTTATTTAACGGTAAATGCCTGGTTGCCTGTAATAACAGAAATAAAATGGTTTAATCATATTTTAATTGATTTTGTAAATGTATTTATGTGTAAATGAGATGGGCATTTGATATTGCAATATATCGATCGCAGACTTATGAATCGAAATCATATCATGACAGACTTTGTGATATAAAGAAAAATCGTATCGTCATACAAACAAATCAATATAATATCGTATCATGGTAAAGCTGGTAATTTACACCCCTAACAGCGTTTTTGAAGCCTCAAACAAATCCAACATTCATCCTACTGTCCAAATAATAATAACTCATAATCTTGTCTTTCTATATTTAAAAAAAATAATAATCCAGCAAGCTCAGTTTAAGCTCAGACAACTGGACTAAACTACCGGTATATCTCTTTATTTTAATCACCTGCCACTGAGGGCGATATCGTTTTTGCTCACATCTGTGTGCATTTTTGTTTGTCTAAAGCAGATGTGGGCGACTTAAGGTCCGAGGGCCAAAAGTTGCATTTGGACAACCTCCATCAGGCCCCCAATATCCTTAGTAAAAAAATAAATAAAATAAAATAAACGGAAAAAAAAACTATTCTTTTTTAATTAAATTAAATTTTGATTGATTAAAAAAAAACAGCAACTTTTAGGGCACTGTGTTTTTAGAACTAGACTGAACTTTAAAGACTTACCGTAGAAACACAAAAATATATGTTTGTTTTGCATATTTCGGCTAACGTATAACATGTTAAGCTAACGTATAATTATTGTCACAAGAGCCGGTTTACAGAATATGTCTTATATTCCTAAAGTATATTGGAAAGACATGCGTTATAAAGCATGCTAACTATGCTACAATAAGACAAAGCCTGCAAAAGATCTTATAGATTATCTGTCAAATATATTTTTCCCCCAATTCTTTATGCAGCCTTTTACTTCTTGATGTGGCCCTTTAGAAAAAATGTTGCCCACCTCTTGTCTATATCATCAGCAAAATATCACTTGAGCCACAGTTAATCAACATTAGCAAACACAAAAATTATTAAAACTCAGCCTTTATAACAGATGAGATAAAATTTGGTGTAGTAATAGCTGAGAGTAATTACTAACAAATACTCTAAGGGTGACATCTCGTAGTGTCACACTTCATTGTGAATAACTTCATTTTTGAGGTTTGACCACAATGGGACACAACTTCATTATACATGTATGGTAAAGGTCCTTGCTGATCAATAATTTCAGTCTGGACATCTACATCTTGTTCTCCATCACTTGCAGATAAATCATTAAAAATATTGTCTAAGTCACTGGAACTTCCACTGAAATCCTCATCACTCTCATAAGCCGCCGCCATCGTGAACTGCCTTCTGCCTTTTGGGAGGAGCCTTTTTTTACGTGAATCACGAGTTCGGCAATGTTCGGGGGGGTTTCCGGAAAACTCCGGCAATACGTTGTTGTTGTTTTTTTTTTTTCCACTTGCCTGGCCCAAATGCAAAAATGAAAATAGAAATCATATTCTACTACAGTAATTCTCCAATATGGTGAATTGTTATTGTCACGGTGGGTGTTGTCCTTTAATACAAAAGGATCTTGGGCTGAAACCCTGGCATGAAAGGCAGGATCAGCATTCCTTCAAGGAATACTAAGCCATTAATTGTCAAAATGTGTTGTCCAGTTGATCATTTCCTTGTTATGTTTTTAAAACAATTTAACAAAAAATGTTGAAATAACGTCCTTTTTAACTTCTGGTCCAAGTTTTTCACCTGAAGCATGAGGAAAACAGCAATAAAAAATGACAAATGCACAAAACATGCACCTCAGCACATCCAGTCCACAGTTTACCAATGTCAACACAAATTATATATATGTTTGTATCTGCATAAGAATGCTATGTCCTAACAGGTATGACTAAAACAAGAGTAAATCCATTAGGCGTGTGCACAATAGACAGTGACATGAAGCACAAACATTTGCAGATGTAACACGTAACTGAGTATGTTTCCTAATCCCCGATGAGTTTTATAGGTGTGGATCTCTTTAAGGCAACTGCAAATCAGGGCCTGTATAGGCAAATCTGAACATCACAGGTCCTCAGCTGTTCAGAGATTTGGAGAACATCTGCCAAACAAAGATGAACAAGAGCCTTCACAACTTTACTACACACCCACCACACCTCCCCTTGCACTGGCCTCATGCCAACACAAACTATTTCTGAATGCCACTTATTCCTCTGAGTCATGGAGGTTGTGGCCCTGTAAGACTTTAACACCACCTATTTAACCAAAGTGAGTGCTAATCTGGAAACGGTTAAAGCTCACTTTACATATTTANAACACATTCATGTCAGGCTGCCATCAGGCCCAGGCCTCCCTTGCAGAAGAGATCTGTGATCTCAATGGGATTTGCCTGGTTAAATAAAGGTTAATAATAATTATTATTTGAGATATTGAGATGAAAATTAGTATGGTCATAGCTGAGAACAACTTACTTTATATTCCTAATGTAAATTAAAAAAATCCAAGATGGTCACCTTAGTTAAAAGAGGAAAATAAACGATAACTCATGTATTTAAAAAATATACTGTATTAAGCTGTAGTTTGGTGTGGTGGTACCTGACAGCGATGCACAATACATTCTGAATTGAAATCTAAAAATTCAAGATGGCCACCAAAGCTAATTTCAAATAGATATAACTCAGCTGGTTTTAGAGCTATTCAGCTGAAATTTGGTGTAGTGTTGGAGAACAATCCATAATAGACTGACTTTAAATATAAATCCAAGATGGCTGCCTGAGCTGAATAGGAAAAATACTACAAATTTGCCATTTTTAGACATTAAGCTGAAATTTGATGTGGTGGTAGCTGAAAGCAAAGCACAATAAATACTGAATTAAAAAAAGTAAAAACCAAGATGGCTACCAAAGCTAAATTTAAATGGCTTTAATTACACTATTTTTACACACATAGAGCTGAAATTTGATGTGGTGGTAGCTGAGAGCAAAGCAGGGGAAATTAATAAATATGTGTCACATATTTATCAGTCAGCAACGTAAAACCCGAGTTTAATTCTCGTGACAACCTCAGTCATTTCCTCCTTGTTTATTTCACTCAACGGAGGGTGGAGGAGAAGGAGGAGGGAGCGATTACTTGACTTTTGGGGAAAAAAACAAAAGAAAACTCCAGATAAGGGATTAAGAAGGGGAAATTAATAAATTTGTGTCACATATAAAACAGTCCTGCATCGCTTTGCATCGCTTTGAATGAGAACATGCGGCTGCTCGCTGGCTGCGCTGGGACAGGTGGGGGCGTGGGTTAGGGGCCAAAAACTCCGCCCCTTCTGTTCTCTGATTGGTCCGGTCAAAAATCTACCGGAGAAATCGTTGTCTATGAGAGAAGTCCCAGACTGTGCAGTGAAGGGAAATGAGAATTGAGCGGAGCTGTGCAGGAAGGCGAGGGCCAGGCTAGGCCACCATAGCTTAAAATTAAAAATTACTATAACACATTTATGTTTTGCCATATTGAGCTGAAATTTGGTATGGTGGTAGCTGAGAGCGATCCCCAATCCTGCTGAATCAAAAATTTTAAATGGCTGCAATGTGGCAGTCCCAGTTAAAGTTTCTCCAGGCACTTTCTAGTTTTACTTGTACTTTGTGTGTGCTGTCAGAGAAGTTCAGACAGTTCATTATACAAAGTACAAAACCAGAGACATTGTTGTACTTCCTGTAATAGCCCTATTATGTGACAGGGTTTAATCGGTTCAAAACCATAATGGTATTTGCAACGTATATAATGATTTAGATTTCCCTCCAGCACAACTCTATTCACAGCTTTAACAAATGTACAAACTTAATTCAAAATACAGTACGGTTCAATGTAGGACCGCTTGTCCTTTGTCAGTTTATATGCTGGTATTTGCGTTTTAGTCAAATAAAACATTGCTTTTGACTTTGTTGTTATAACATACTCAGATATATAATTTTATTTCAGGGCAAATACCTTCAAAGGCATTTAATATTTTAAAACTTGTGCTTATAATAGGGATGCAAAAACAAATTTAACCACAACAACAAAAGAAGAATCTGCCTTAGAAAATATATTCACACTTGGTTATTATTTGCATTCAAGTAATGATCTAGCATTGCCCTTAAATATGTAAAGTGAGCTTTAACCGTTTCCAGATTAGCACTCACTTTGGTTAAATAGGTGGTGTTAAAGTCTTACAGGGCCACAACCTCCATGACTCAGAGGAATAAGTGGCATTCAGAAATAGTTTGTGTTGGCATGAGGCCAGTGCAAGGGGAGGTGTGGTGGGTGTGTAGTAAAGTTGTGAAGGCTCTTGTTCATCTTTGTTTGGCAGATGTTCTCCAAATCTCTGAACAGCTGAGGACCTGTGATGTTCAGATTTGCCTATACAGGCCCTGATTTGCAGTTGCCTTAAAGAGATCCACACCTATAAAACTCATCGGGGATTAGGAAACATACTCAGTTACGTGTTACATCTGCAAATGTTTGTGCTTCATGTCACTGTCTATTGTGCACACGCCTAATGGATTTACTCTTGTTTTAGTCATACCTGTTAGGACATAGCATTCTTATGCAGATACAAACATATATATAATTTGTGTTGACATTGGTAAACTGTGGACTGGATGTGCTGAGGTGCATGTTTTGTGCATTTGTCATTTTTTATTGCTGTTTTCCTCATGCTTCAGGTGAAAAACTTGGACCAGAAGTTAAAAAGGACGTTATTTCAACATTTTTTGTTAAATTGTTTTAAAAACATAACAAGGAAATGATCAACTGGACAACACATTTTGACAATTAATGGCTTAGTATTCCTTGAAGGAATGCTTATCCTGCCTTTCATGCCAGGGTTTCAGCCCAAGATCCTTTTGTATTAAGAAATAATGAAGTTGTGTCCCATTGTGGTCAAACCTCAAAAATTAAGTTATTCACAATGAAGTGTGACACTACGAGATGTCACCCTTAGAGTATTTGTTAGTAATTACTCTCAGCTATTACTACACCAAATTTTATCTCATCTGTTATAAAGGCTGAGTTTTAATAATTTTTGTGTTTGCTAATGTTGATTAACTGTGGCTCAAGTGATATTTTGCTGATGATATAGACAAGAGGTGGGCAATATTTTTTCTAAAGGGCCACATCAAGAAGTAAAAGGCTGCATAAAGAATTGGGGGAAAAATATATTTGACAGATAATCTATAAGATCTTTTGCAGGCTTTGTCTTATTGTAGCATAGTTAGCATGCTTTATAACGCATGTCTTTCCAATATACTTTAGGAATATAAGACATATTCTGTAAACCGGCTCTTGTGACAATATATTATACGTTAGCTTAACATGTTATACGTTAGCCGAAATATGCAAAACAAACATATATTTTTGTGTTTCTACGGTAAGTCTTTAAAGTTCAGTCTAGTTCTAAAAACACAGTGCCCTAAAAGTTGCTGTTTTTTTTTAATCAATCAAAATTTAATTTAATTAAAAAAGAATAGTTTTTTTTTCCGTTTATTTTATTTTATTTATTTTTTTACTAAGGATATTGGGGGCCTGATGGAGGTTGTCCAAATGCAACTTTTGGCCCTCGGACCTTAAGTCGCCCACATCTGCTTTAGACAAACAAAAATGCACACAGATGTGAGCAAAAACGATATCGCCCTCAGTGGCAGGTGATTAAAATAAAGAGATATACCGGTAGTTTAGTCCAGTTGTCTGAGCTTAAACTGAGCTTGCTGGATTATTATTTTTTTTAAATATAGAAAGACAAGATTATGAGTTATTATTATTTGGACAGTAGGATGAATGTTGGATTTGTTTGAGGCTTCAAAAACGCTGTTAGGGGTGTAAATTACCAGCTTTACCATGATACGATATTATATTGATTTGTTTGTATGACGATACGATTTTTCTTTATATCACAAAGTCTGTCATGATATGATTTCGATTCATAAGTCTGCGATCGATATATTGCAATATCAAATGCCCATCTCATTTACACATAAATACATTTACAAAATCAATTAAAATATGATTAAACCATTTTATTTCTGTTATTACAGGCAACCAGGCATTTACCGTTAAATAAAAAATAAAAAAAAATGTTTCTTAATTAATGAAAAAATAAACATAAATGACCTGTTCAGTATAGTCTCACATTTCTCATCTTTAAGTTCATTTTTTAAAAACCAGTTGACTTAAAAGTGCCCTGATAACCTTTCAGTTATAAAGAAACAAAAAAGATATTGAGCTTAGATAACTTGGCCATCAATGTTGTTTCTTCTTCAGGTGAACGGACAAATTTTGTTGTTTCCCGGGTATTTTAACTCACACTGGCACCTGCTGCACACGACATGAGTTTTGTCTGTTGGAATCCCAATCTTTTCCACAGTGTTGATTTAAATCCAGCAGGAGAGTGAGTTTCAGTATCTGTGTTTTCTGTCTCGTCTGCCATGTTGCTGAGGTAGCCGCAGAGCACAGCCACACATGGAAATGGTGACACAGACAGACCTTGGGAATTTCAAAATAAAAGTATTTTAAAGATGATGATATGAATCAATGTTTTAGTTATGCCACAATATAATTGAATCATTAATCATTTAATCAATATATTAATATATTGATTTAAATCAATTTATTGTTACACCCCTAGTTATTAGGGAAGCGCTAATAATATGCTGTTTGCTGTCATTGGCGCCCCGTGTGTTAAAGTGACCCTCGGACCTACAGAGTGACTCTAAAACCCAAAACAAAGTATTTATTTTGTCCTCCAGAGAGACTTCTCATCTTCGGCAGTCACTGGTTTTTACCCAGATGTAATTTGGCTCCAAATATTCTGACTACCATCATCACTTTATCAGTTCAGATTAACCACTGGCTTCTCATTGTTCTCCTTTTGGTTCTACACATTGAGCCACTGACCACAACACACCTTAGATTACTAATAGAAAATGTTATTACGTGTGATTAAATCTGTGTTGTGTTCTGCTGCTACACTGTCCTCACAGGTATATATGTATTTGTTTCCTTTAGTCTTGGAGAAGAGTGAGTTTAAAGATGAGTCACAGCTCTTCCGTTTCTATGCTGATGAAGAAACCGAGGGGACCGGCACCAAGAGCAAGCAGCTCCAGAGAAACGACTTCAAGCTCATTGAAAACATCTTAGCCAAGTCCCTCGTGGTGAGCTGAAACCTACATATTTACATTTCCACTTGCACTCTCTCATAATGTAGCGCATGGATACAGGAATGCTCACATTCTGCTGAGAAAAGTAGCTTTGTGCTGCTAAAAATAAAAAAAACTGAACTCGTCTCAAGAACATTAGACGTGGCACACAGATGCGCTCATTCTCTGCGTTGGACTGCTTTATTTCTAACGTGCAAACACACACACACACACAAAAACATACACATATTTTTTTGGGAAACTATGAAACAAGCTTCTTTCTACAGGTACTTATAAACGCACGGTTGGCAATACCTTTTGTTCCATTTTATATCTCAGATTCTCAACCAAATACTTTGTGAGCGTGCATGCGTTGTGTACAATGATGTCACTGTTCTTCTGATGATGTCAACATGAGATAAAACTTATGGTTGAAATTTGTAGCTTCAGTCAAGATGAATTCAGTAGACTTATAATAACAGATTTTTCTAACTCAATTTAGAAACTACAAAAATGGCTTTAATTCAGTTAGCTGTACAAACATGGAGCTAATATTTGGTGTGGTAGTAGCTAAGATTGTTACACATACTCTTAGTGTGACAACTCACAGTCTTGCACAAGATTGCACACAACAATATTTTCAAGGTTTGACCTAAATGTCTTCAACTTCATTATTGTCAACCCAAGATGATCTTACTGTCTTTTCCGGAATATAGATCGCACCGGAATATAGGTCGCATTGTCCAATTATTGCCAAAAAATTGGAAAAATCCATAAATAGATCGCACCGGAATATAGGTTGCACCTACGTCACCGCCGACGTAACGCGTCATCCACCGCTGACGTGCCGCGTCACCGCTGAGACAACCCGGAAATATGGACCGAGTGTTTAGCTCTGTTGCAAATGTCTGCCATAGGAGCGCACAGCAAGGCTTTTAAGAAGATTAACACGGTAAAAACAATTATTTGTTTGCTAAAAATTATAGCTGACATTATAGCACAAAGGTTAGTGGTTTATTAGCCGAGTGGTTTATTAGCTATTTGCTAAAATATACACAGAAATAAAACGGAAGCTAACACGAGACGATTCCATCTCTAAACAAACGAATAAAATATAAAATTTTATCTCAAATGTTTCATCCAGGGCAACAGTTTGTAAATTAAAGCCATATAATTACACTCTGGGAGCAGAAAAAATATCCACCGAGTGGTTTCTGAGCTATTTATAACATTATAAACGGAAATAAAATGAATGCTAACCGAGACGAGTCTGTCTCTCAAAACACGAATAAAAAATCAAATTTTATCTCATATGTTTCATAAAGGGCAACAGTTTGTAAATTAAACTCATATACATGTAATTACACTCTGGGAGCAGAAAAAATATCCACCGAGTGGTTTCTGAGCTATTTATAACATTATAAACGAAAATAAAACTAATGCTAACCGAGACGAGTCCGTCTCTCAAAACACGAATAAAAAATCAAATTTTATCTCAAATGTTTCATAAAGGGCAACAGTTTGTAAATTAAACTCATATAATTACACTCTGGGAGCAGAAAAAATATCCACCGAGTGGTTTCTGAGCTATTTATAACATTATAAACGAAAATAAAACGAATGCTAACCGAGACGAGTCCGTCTCTCAAAACACGAATAAAAAATCGAATTTTATCTCAAATGTTTCATACAGGGCAACAGTTTGTAAATTAAACTCATATAATTACACTCTGGGAGCAGAAAAAATATCTGCCCAGTGGTTTATGAGCTATTTATCTAAATAGTAGGTATCTGTTTACGGTAGCTAACCGCTAATAAAATATCTTTTTTTTTTAATCTCAAACATCTCATAAAGCTAGTCAGTTGTAAATGTCCATACAGTGATTACATTCTGTAAGTTTCATAAAAATCCGCCGAGTGTTTCTTGACTTATCTTGCAAACAAACAGCTAACAAACACAGCTAACAGAAGTTACCTCCAGAGCAGGAGGCCAGGCAGCGACACAGAGTCAGTCCGAGCAGAGGAGGCTTTTTTTCAGACACGAGCTGGAAACGGTAGGTGGACTCTCTGGAAGTGTCCCCTAGCGGACAAAAGTGGTACTGCACCATTTTCTGCCAAAATGAAAAACGGGTCACATCTGAGCCAAAAATTGCTCTAAAAATATGGGGAAAAATCCATAAATAGGTCTCACCTCTCTATAGGTTGCAGGGCATGCAAATTAGGCAAAAAGCCGCAACCTATATTCCGGAAAATACGGTAATCTAAAACTGACATGAAGGATGGGAGGAGATATGCATTACAAGAAGTGCTAGGTCTTTAATTTTACTGCAGTTTTCTCAGAAAAGATGGATTAAAAGTATCTGAGCAAGTTTCTTTCACAAAGGAACACAAACACCCAGTTCATTCGATGCTGCCTGCAGCATACAAGTAGGCTGATCGTTATCTGAGCATTGCATTTGTCACTCGAGGAATGTGATGTCACCATCAGCTGATCAGTGATAAATTTTTAAACTTTTAGTACAATAAAACCAAAGGAATCTATTTAAAGTAGGCACAGGTTTGTTTGTATACACTACTGTATACATGTTTAGACTTAAGGTTGTTCTAAATTGTTCAGACTTTTAAGTTCTAGAAGCGGAAACTGAAAATGAACTGATTATTATCTGATGGGAACCAATAGGCATCACTAGCATCCTTTTTATGTCTGAGTGGGAAGTAGGCGTGTTATCTGGCCTTCCTCAAGAAGTGGAAAAGCCTTTCTCCCTGATTAGCGGAACATACTTCCCCTCCTCCCACTTATTTCTTGCCCATTATTGAATTGGAAGTGCAGGAACTCTTTATTTACCTCAGTCATCTCTTCTGATATAACAAAAGAGATTGCCATCTTATCAGGACCATGCAGCAGGAAGATGGCCCCTGTAGCATAACTGATGCAAGCATCTAATGGGTTCAGTAATTATGTTTTACTAAGCCTTGCTCCACAAGGAAATCGTTTATGGGGACCAGTGAGCACAATAAGGTGCACAACACTGACGTGTAACAAAGTTCACCAACTGCAAAGGGATTTCTGATATGTGAATTATTGAGATCACTTTGACCGCAGGCAGCTGAGGTGAGCTTGTCTGGGAAGCACAGTCTTCACTTCTTTCTACAGGTGTGCAGTGGAGAGCATCCTGTGCTCCAGAATTAACCTGTGGCATGGAGGCTGCACAGCTGCAGAAAGAAAATCTTTGCAGAGAGTAGTGAAGGCTGCACAGAAGTCTGATGAGTCGGCCTCCCCACCACCACCTGCATCACGAAGGACCCCACTCACCCAGCACACACACTTTTTGCCTCTCCCCTCAGGCAGAGGTTAAGGAACATTAAGCGTAGAACCACTAGACTGTGGAACAACTTCTACCCTGAGGCTGTTACACCCATGAATCTCTAACCAGAATAATCACTGTGAAGCAAATCACATAATGTTGCTGCTGATCTGTTTCATGTTGCTGCTAATCTGTTTCATGTTGCTGTGTGCATTCGTGCTCATCTGCTCACACATACTTATGTTCATGCTGCTGTTCGGCATATTGTTTTTATGCTATAAGTGCTTAGTGTATTTTTATTAATGTTTTTCTTAGTTCATATCTTAGATCTGATTACGGTACTGTTTTTATTTTACATTTTAATACTTATGTTGACTGTATCTGGGACCCTATGTACACAATTTTGTTCCACCACATGTACCACATGTGCTGAGTCTGACAAATAAAGAACCTTGAATCCTTGAACTTTTTTTAGGTGAAAACTTAAAGGCTCCCACATACTTGGGCATACTGTGTGTATACTTTGTGAGCTGAGCGGACACTGCGCGCAGGCGGTTTGGACTTCATACTCGAGCATACACCCTGATGGGCTGCAGCCCAGCTCCGCAGGACAAAGTGAGGTCGCCGATTGGTCATTTGCTGACACACCTCCTGGATTGATTGACAGGTCGCAAAAAAAAAAATGGAGCTGCCAGGGCCCTGGGTAGAGACAGCTGGCAGCCCAGGAGCAGTGGCAGTGGTCTATCCATCCATCCATCCATTTTCTTCCGCTTATCCGGGGTCGGGTCGCGGGGGTAGCAGCCTAAGTAAGGAGGCCCAGACTTCCCTCTCCCCAGCCACTTGGAGCAGCTCCTCTGGGGGAATCCCAAGGCGTTCCCAGGCCAGCCGAGAAACATAGTCCCTCCAGCGTGTCCTGGGTCTTCCTCTGGGTCTCCTCCCGGTGGGACATGCCCGGAACACCTCACCAGGGAGGCGTCCAGGAGGCATCCTAACCAGATGCCCGAGCCACCTCAACTGGCTCCTCTCGATGTGGAGAAGCAGCGGCTCTACTCCGAGTCCCTCCCGGATGACTGAGCTTCTCACCCTATCTCTAAGGGAGAGTCCAGACACCCTGCGGAGAAAACTCATTTCAGCCGCTTGTATCCGAGATCTCGTTCTTTCGGTCACAACCCAAAGCTCATGACCATAGATGAGGGTGGGAACGTAGATCGATCGGTAAATTGAGAGCTTTGCCTTTCGACTCAGCTCTCTCTTCACCACGACAGACCGGTACAGCGCCCGCTTCACTGCGGATGCTGCACCTATCCGCCTATCGATCTCACGCTCCAGTTTTCCCTCATTCGTGAACAAGACCCCGAGATACTTAAACTCCTCCACTTGGGGCAGGACCTCCTCCCCGACCCGGAGAGGGCATGCTACCCTTTTCCGGCTCAAGACCATGGCCTCGGATTTGGAGGAACTGATCCTCATCCCGGCCGCATCACACTCGGCTGCAAACCGCTCCAGCGAAAGCTGTAGATCACGATCTGATGAAGCCAATAGGACCATATCATCTGCAAAAAACAGAGAAGCGATTCTAAGGCCACCAAAATGGATCCTCTCAACACCTTGGCTGCGCCTAGAAATTCTGTCCATAAAAGTTATGAACAGAATCGGTGACAAAGGGCAACCTTGGCGGAGTCCAACTCTCACTGGAAACGAGCCTGACTTACTGCCGGCAATGCGGACCAAGCTCTGACACCGGTCGTACAGGGACCTAACAGCCCATATCAAAGGGCCTGGTACCCCATACTCCCGGAGTACCCCCCACAGAACCCCCCGAGGGACGCGGTCGAATGCCTTCTCCAAGTCCACAAAGCACATGTAAACTGGTTGGGCAAACTCCCACGCACCCTCCAGGACCCTGCTGAGGGTGTAGAGCTGGTCCAGTGTTCCACGACCAGGACGAAAACCACACTGCTCCTCCTGAATCCGAGGTTCGACTATCCGACGGACCTTCCTCTCCAGAACCCCTGAATAGACCTTACCAGGGAGGCTTAAAGGCTGAGTTATACTTGCGCTTTTGTCCGCAGGCTGGAGCGCGCGCGCGCCGCGCGTGCATTCACAGCCATGCGGCGAAATGCGTTCACAGTTTTGCCACTGTGTTTATGGTTGACGCACGGCGGAGCATGGCAAAGTGCTGTTCTTTTACGGACCAGCAAGAGGCAGTACCCTCTAAAACCTGTGCATATGTTGCAAGAAAGGTGTAGAAGAAGAAATCTACCGTAGAAGAAGAACTGTTTGAAATCACACAACAAAAACAAATAGCTTTCCGCTCGCGTGCTGAACTGTTTTTTTAACTGCCCCCAATGTCCACGCGATATTGCAGAGTCGCGTAAGCCAACACAACCCCACAACATCCAGAGCCCTAAGGAACTCAGGGCGAATCTCATCCACCCCCGGAGCCTGCCACCGCGGAGCTTTTTAACCACCTCGGTGACCTCAGCACCAGAGATTGGAGAGCCCGACCCAAAGTCCCCAGGCTCCGCTTCCTCAGTGGAAGACGTGCCAGTAGGATTGAGGAGGTCTTCGAAGTATTCCGCCCACCGACTCACAACATCCCGAGTTGAGGTCAACAGCACGCCATCCCCACCATAAATGGTGTTGGTCGCGTACCGCTTTCCCCCCCTGAGACGTCGGATGGTGGACCAGAATCACCTCGGAGCTGTACGGAAGTCATTCTCCATGGCCTCTCCGAACTCCTCCCACGCCCGAGTTTTTGCCTCAGCAACCACCCGAGTGGTTTCTCAGTGGCAGTGGTGTTCTGTGTTTATATGAAAAAACAGGGAGCACTGGCCCTGCAGCCCAAACATCAGACCGGCTCACCAGGAAATCTCCAGACACTCCCACAGCCACGTCTGGCCTGATTTTAATTATTTCATTTCTCACAAATTAATTTCTGGTGTCAACGGAGGAGGAGGAAGAGATTGCTTGCCTCTTGGAAAAAAGAAAAGAAAAGAAAAGAAAAGGCCATTAAACCAGACCACGGATGAAAAAGGGAAATTTAATGCATTTGTACATTGGTGTCGCATACAAAACAGTCTGTTGCCGGGCAGTTTATTGTGCGACACTTGAGTACACTTACGCGGGCGTAAAAATAGATTTTTGCGCACACATGGCTTACGGACGTCCGCTTCGAGTCCGTGTTGAGTCCTAATTGGGTACTCGTGAACCTCTGCGGAGTGAACTACGCCCGAGTATGTGGGAGCCTTAAGGGTTACTTGTTGAAGAAGCCAAGCTTGCTTTTGAAAAAAAAAAAAAAAAAACGTGAACACGATCATTACTAATTGAAGTATGTTTTGTTTGTTTCCCTCTTTGTGCTAGATTCACCCTGAGGAGGAGGACTATGGCTTTGAGATTGAGGAGAAAAACAAGGCCATTGTGGTGAAATCTGTCACTAGGGGCTCACATGCTGAGGTAATGGTCAGCACAAACACAGAAAAATACACACAATGTGTGTTCTTCCTGCCGCAGGGCGTTAGTTCCAGTAGGTAATGGCTGTCTACTGTTTTGACGGCTGCTGTCAGTCTCCTTCTGTTCCGTTTTGCAGGAGATTTGCTCCGACTGGCTGCAGAGTCATTGCTATGCTTACTCACATTACCTTCAGACAAATTGCATGCATGTACATCTTTACTCATTTAGAGCAGTTTAAATATAGACTATGCTCATTTTCAATGATAAAGAACTAATTTTCGATGCATACACTTGTTCAGTGTGAGATTTGTTTTACCTGAACTAACTCGTTTTTATTACAATAATTTCACTTCTACGACATAAATAAACCAAAATTGTACCTTAGTTCTTGCCATTTTATTACATCTGATGAGGTTCCATCTTTCTTGGACAGATGATGTTCTTGCAGCCAATCAAACCAACCCCCAGATGTTGTTTGTTAAATTTATTTTTACCTGAAAATGCAGGATAATGCCCCCACTCCTTCTGGATTCCCATTCACACAACACAGCAGCTGGGCCTGTATACCGTTTCTTATTGATAATATTAATATAATTTATG
>JBBPBX010000658.1:48419-71059 GCA_038048925.1 Garcialebias charrua
TACTTTTGGGTTGCGGGGGTCACTGGTGCCTATATTCAGCAGTCACTGTGTGAGAGGCAGAGGACACTGTGGACAGGTCTCCAGTCCATCACAGGGACACATGGAGACAAACGAGACAAACAACCATTCACTGTCTCTCACACTTAGGGACAATTTAGTTACTGATCAGCCTAACATGCATGTTTTTGGTCTGTGTATCTGGTGAAAATCCACACATGCACGTAGAGAACATGCAAACTCCACCCAGAAAGGCCCCCAGACAGGATTTGATCTGGCAACCTTCTCACTGAGAGGCAACAATTCTACCAACTGAGCCATCAAGCTCCTTTTAGGGAATATAATAATCAGTGTATTTATCAAAATGGGCAAGGTCTACATAAAGGACCATGGTAACTTTCCCAAAGAAACCATGGCTCCCCCCTCTGATATTTTTCTTACAAAGCTCAGTGTTCATTTAACTTATTATGATCTGACACTGCATATGTGTTTTTCTGCTCCCATGGTGCTCCATGACTGAATGAATTATTGCTCACCTCATGGGCTGGTTGTCACCCTCAAACAAAGAATAAGCAAATAGCTTGAACAATTTAAATAATTGGACTCATCAGAGCTGGCCATGCAGCCCTTTAATGAGAGACAAGCTCTAAAACAACATTTTCAGACAAGAGGTTTTGATGCAATGCACAGTTCAGGAAAAATTGTGTTTTGATCACTTAAGGATATCAACCTCTTGCAAAAGCCCTCCCTAAAATTAACCTTTACAGTGCTTTGAAAAAGTCCTCAGACACTGAACTTTTCCACATTTTGTCATCTTACTGTACAACTGCAAACTTTAAAGAATTTTACTTGGATTTTATGTGATAGACCATCACAAAATGGTACTTGTGCTCAAGAAGAAAAGGGAAACATCATTTTAAAAACGTTTAACAAATAAACTCTGAAAAATGTGACAAGCATTTGTATTCAGGCCCCTTTTCTCTGACTTGCAGCTGTTGTTGCATAGATTAAAAAGATAGTTCTACAAAGTGGCTGGATACAAATGCACATCACATTTTCAAAAAGTTCCCAATAAAACTTAGATCCTCACCTTTGTAGAAATGTTCAAGGTGTATGAATACATTTTAAGACCCTGTAAATAACAAAAAGTTGAGCTCTTTACATTTTTTGTTTGTTTATTACTAAAGAAGCAAAGTTTTCTTTGTAGTTTACTAAAATAAAGTTACAAAATTAAGCCACTGCACATGTCATTGTATGTCTTTATCATATTTGTCATTATTTTATGGCATCATACAATTTTTGCCACACTTACACAAAAGCTGCATTGGCATGTATTAAACTTCACCTTCACCCTGCTCTTAATGATTTATATTTTCTCTTTTCCCAGTTTTCCCAGGAGCTAAAGAACAAGGTGTGGCCCCCCTTCAGGCAGGCTGGTGCCCGCCCTCACCCACTGGGCTGCATGGACTTTGTTCCCACAAACTGCCACATCAATTTGATGCAGGTCTCTTACCCCAAAAACACTACCTCAGCCGGCAAGACTTTCAGCATCCGCTTTGGACGCAAAAACTCTATTTTTGGCATGGACCCAGACCAAGGTAGTACCGGTACTAATGGGAATGCATCCCCTGTCAGCTGTGGATATGTCACTGAGATTTTTAAACTAAGCTTCCCTGAGTTTTATGATAATACTTCTTAACCCACCCAGCTCGGTGATCATTTTTACTACTTACCATTTATGTCCTTTTAATTCCTGAGTTACTGCTCACAATAACCCACAATGAGTGATTTGCCTTTAAGACACCATTAACGTCACACTATTCTCAGTTTACTGACATTAGAAATGAATGATATAAGCAAGAGTGCTGCTTTAAACATGTGTAGAAAGTGTGAAATTAATAATAATAATAATAATGAATTCAATTTATAACGCACTTTTCATTAGTGAAAATCTCAAAGTGCTACACACATTGAATGCTACACACATTCATACACCGGTAGCGACAGACTACCATGCAAGGTGCTTTCCAGTCCTACCTAAATTGACTCACTACTGCTCCTGCTGGAAAGACAAAAAAGAGACTGTTGAAATAAAAGCAAAAAAATAATTCAAGATAAAAAGCTTGGAAATTCTATATGTTTAGATATAAAACATCTGTCTCTGTCATTACAGCCCAGCTTTGTCATGACTGTGCTTGTTATTAATTAAGCATGTTTTTTGTTTAACTGCTGAGCTGTTTCTACTCTCAGCAAAGATGAAAATGCAATACAGCTGTACAGACAAACAGACTGTTAGCATTGCTCGTTTTTATTTTTTCTAAGATGCCGTGTCTTCATTTTTCCTTTAAGCTTCAGCGGTCTGTCAGACATCTGCCCAGCAGTTGTCACTTTCAGACGATCAGTTTTGGTTGATGTTTCAACCTGACTACAACAATATAGAGGAACAATCCTTAGGTTTGCTGCCAGAAATAAATGTGTTACTACCTGTGATAAATAAAAGCAATTCTCTCGTTGACCACATCTGTATAATTTTCAGTGAAAGTGTGGATTGCACATAAACATGGGTGTGTTTAATGTTAGAATTTACACACCGCTTGTCACAAATTTATTCTGTCTTCAAGGTTTTTCAGGTTTTTGCTGCTAAGTTTGGCATTTAACCCAAGAAAACAGATTTGCATCCTGTTTTTGCTCTTCGTATCAGAAGTTGTTTTCGATCAGATGGAAATAGAGACCAGACAACAGTGTTACTCCACCAGTTTTCAACATCTGGGTTGGATTGATTTGTCTGAGATGCAAGTCTTTTTCATTCCATCACCACTATTAATTAATTCAACCTTTATTTATACAGGCTAATCTCACTGAGCCACAAGGACTCATTTATAAGAGAGCCAAACATATAAAGTACAGACAACAATAACGGTAAACAATGACAACAATAAACTACAGTAAAAATGCAGTTAAAATAAGAGTGTTGTATAAATATCCTGATGCATGCTCAATAATCCAGGTAGAAAAATTTAAAAAAGCTAAGTCTGGTCCTCTGGACATTCAAAAAATAAAACAAAGCAAAAAAATTGTAGAAACGTTTCGTCTTTCGTCCGAAAGACTTCCTCAGTCTGAGATGATGTATTCAGCTCCAGTGTTGTATAAAACAATAAATCAGGGTGCCATAAAACAGGGTGAAATACTAAAAACAAGAACATATCTGCCTTAATTTTTCCATTGACATTATCAAATGTTTGAAACCCCTTAAAGAAATCAAGGTGGACAACTTCAGTTCCTGTTGCAATGTGTTCCAGGTTGTAGGAGTTGAGTAAGAAAAGGCCTTTTTGCTAAGTTCAGTCCACACTGAGGGAACGCTGCAAGTAATGATGGCCTGAGAGAGCATGTTGTAACTGCACTAACGGCATGACATGTAGGAGGGGAAATAAGAAGGTAGCAGACCAAGGAGGGATTTATAGATGAAAATGAACTAGTGTGAGAGCCTACGTGTAGATAATCAAAGTCAAAGTCAACTTTATTGTCAAAACTGCAATATGTACAGGACATACACAGGATTGAAATTGCATTTCTCTCTGTCCCTCGGTGCAACAGAAAACATTTAATAAACATAAGCATAAATGAAATAATAAAAGTGTAATACTGTCCTGAGTTTTTGCATAGTAGTTTTTGCATAGTAGTAGTATGAAAGTATGAAAAGTTACACCAACACTAAAACACTAAACATTTAATAAACATAAGCATAAAATGAAATAACAAAAGTGTAATACTGTCCTGAGTTTTTTGCATAGTAGTATAAAAGTGTAAAAAGTATATCTATAAAATAAAATGAAAGTTCTGGCATTGACATTTGTAATAGAGTGACAAAGCAGCATATGAAGTTTATGTACACAGTATATGTATGAGGTAGTTGATATTGGTATAGAGGTAAAGTGGCATATGCAATAAGGCTAGTAAAAAAAATATATATATCAGCAGTAGTGTAGATATAAAAAGTAGTGTAAATGTAAACAGTAGTAATAAATGTAAACAGTAGTCCATCCATCCATCCATTTTCTTCCGCTTATCCGGGGTCGGGTCGCGGGGGTAGCAGCCTAAGTAGGGAGGCCCAGACTTCCCTCTCCCCAGCCACTTGGAGCAGCTCCTCTGGGGGAATCCCAAGGCGTTCCCAGGCCAGCCGAGAAACATAGTCCCTCCAGCGCTATCCTGGGTCTTCCTCTGGGTCTCCTCCCGGTGGGACATGCCCGGAACACCTCACCAGGGAGGCGTCCAGGAGGCATCCTAACCAGATGCCCGAGCCACCTCAACTGGCTCCTCTCGATGTGGAGAAGCAGCGGCTCTACTCCGAGTCCCTCCCGGATGACTGAGCTTCTCACCCTATCTCTAAGGGAGAGTCCAGCCACCCTGCGGAGAAAACTCATTTCAGCCGCTTGTATCCGAGATCTTGTTCTTTCGGTCATAACCCAAAGCTCATGACCATAGATGAGGGTGGGAACGTAGATCGATCGGTAAATTGAGAGCTTTGCCTTTTGACTCAGCTCTCTCTTCACCACGACAGACCGGTACAGCGCCCGCTTCACTGCGGACGCTGCACCTATCCGCCTATCGATCTCACGCTCCAGTTTTCCCTCATTCGTGAACAAGATCCCGAGATACTTAAACTCCTCCACTTGGGTAAGGACCTCCTCCCCGACCCGGAGAGGGCACGCTACCCTTTTCCGGCTCAAGACCATGGCCTCGGATTTGGAGGAACTGATCCTCATCCCGGCCGCATCACATTCAGCTGCAAACCGCTCCAGCGAAAGCTGTAGATCACGAGCTGATGAAGCCAATAGGACCACATCATCTGCAAAAAACAGAGAAGCGATTCTAAGGCCACCAAAACGGATCCTCTCAACACCTTGGCTGCGCCTAGAAATTCTGTCCATAAAAGTTATAAACAGAATCGGTGACAAAGGGCAACCTTGGCGGAGTCCAACTCTCACCGGAAACGAGCCTGACTTACTGCCGGCAATGCGGACCAAGCTCTGACACCGGTCGTACAGGGACCTAACAGCCCATATCAATGGGCCTGGTACCCCATACTCCCGGAGTACCCGCCACAGAACCCCCCGAGGGACGCGGTCGAATGCCTTTTCCAAGTCTACAAAGCACATGTAAACTGGTTGGGCAAACTCCCACGCACCCTCCAGGACCCTGTTGAGGGTGTAGAGCTGGTCTAGTGTTCCACGACCAGGACGAAAACCACACTGCTCCTCCTGAATCCGAGGTTCGACTATCCGACGGACCCTCCTCTCCAGAACCCCTGAATAGACCTTACCAGGGAGGCTTAAGAGTGTGATCCCTCTATAGTTGGAACACACCCTACGGTCCCCCTTTTTGAATAGGGGAACCACCACCCCAGTCTGCCAATCCAAGGGAACTGCCCCCGATGTCCACGCGATATTGCAGAGTCGCGTAAGCCAACACAACCCCACAACATCCAGAGCCCTAAGGAACTCAGGACGAATCTCATCCACCCCCGGAGCCTTGCCACCGCGGAGCTTTTTAACCACCTCGGCGACCTCAGCACCAGAGATTGGAGAGCCCGACCCAAAGTCCCCAGGCTCCGCTTCCTCAGTGGAAGACGTGCCAGTAGGATTGAGGAGGTCTTCGAAGTATTCCGCCCACCGACTCACAACATCCCGAGTTGAGGTCAACAGCACGCCATCCCCACCATAAATGGTGTTGGTCGCGTACCGCTTTCCCCCCCTGAGACGCCGGATGGTGGACCAGAATCGCCTCGAAGCCGTACGGAAGTCATTCTCCATGGCCTCTCCGAACTCCTCCCACGCCCGAGTTTTTGCCTCAGCAACCACCCGTAAACAGTAGTATTGAATGAAAACAGTAGTAATAAATGTAAACAGTGAATGTAAACAGTAGTATGACTATAGGCAGTAATGTAATGCAAACATTAGTGCGAATATAAGAAGTAGTGCAAACTGAATGAGCACATGACCGTGAGTTGAGTGAATAACCCGTTTTGATGACACAGAGTCCAGTGTTAAAATCTTTGTGTTGTGTGGTGGTGTGTGAAAGTTTTTTGTGATTAAGGCAGTACAAGTGGGAGGGAGGGCAGAGCAGGCAGAGAGTTTAGCATCCTGACTGCCTGATGAACAGAGCTGTCATTTAGTCTGCTGGTTCGAGCCTGGAGACTCCTCAGTCTCCTCCCTGAAGGCAACAGGCTGAAGCAGCTGTGTAGTGGGTGTGTGGGATCACCTGCCATGCAGAGGGCTTTCCGAGTGAGGCGGTTGCTGTGTAAGTCCTGTAGTGAGGGGAAGGAGGTGCCGACAATCTTCTCAGCTGCTTTCACGATGCGCTGGAGGCTCTTGCGGCAGGATGCAGTACATGCACCAAACCACACAGTGATGCAGCTGGTCAGGACACTTTCTATGGCACCTCTGTAGAAGGTGCACATGATGGGGGTTGAAGCTCCAGCCCTTTTCAGCTTGCGGAGAAAGTAGAGGCGCTGGTGAGCCTTCTTGACCAGTGATGCAGTGTTCCTGCTCCAGGACAGGTCCTCTGAGACGTGCACTCCCAGGAACTTGGTGCTGTCCACTCTCTCCACTGTGGTGCTGTTGATGGTCAGAGGGGCATGTTGGGCATCCCTCTTCCTGAAGTCCACAACAATCTCCTTTGTCTTCTCCACGTTGAGAGTGAGATTGTTGTGTCCGCACCACAAGGCCAGGCGGCTCACCTCGTTCCTGTAGTCCGTCTCATCGTTGTTGCTGATGAGACCCACCACTGTTGTGTCGTCCGCAAACTTGATGAAGTGGTTGGAGCTGTACGATGGTGTGCAGTCGTGTGTTAGCAGGGTGAATAGAAGGGGGCTCAGCACACATCCTTGTGGGGCTCCTGTATTCAATGTGATGGTGCTGGATGTGTTATTCCCGACCCGTACTGCCTGTGGTCTCCCGGTCAGGAAGTCTAGCAGCCAGTTACACATTGAGGTGTTCAGCCCCAGACTGTCCAGTTTAAGGATGAGCTGTTGGGGGATGATGGTGTTGAATGCTGAGCTGAAGTCGATGAACAGCATTCTGACATAGGAGTCTTTCGTGTCCAGATGTGTGAGAGCTGTGTGGAGGGCAGAGGAGATGGCATCGTCGGTTGAGCGATTAGGCCGATATGCAAATTGGAAGGGATCCAGGGAGGCAGGGAGGACAGATGTGATGCTTTTCATGACTAGCCGTTCGAAGCACTTCATCAGGATGGGGGTGAGTGCTACTGGACGATAGTCATTGAGGCAGGTGGGCGTTGCCTTCTTTGGGACAGGGATGATGGTGGTGACCAACTGACCAAGGAGTACAGAGTGCAGTGATGGTACGGTAGTTACAACCAGTTTTGAATCTTAGCACGCCATGGTAGACAGCATCCAACATCTGCAAGCAGATGGCAGGAGCATTCATGTAAATAATGTCACCATAGTCGATGGCCGGTAGGAATGTACAGTAGCAATTACCAGGCATTTTCTGGCATTCAGAGTTGAGATCTATTTCTGAAAAAGAAACCCTGTTTTAATTTCAGTTTATCAAGTTTTCGGTATGTGGTTCAAAAGAGAGATGTGCATTGACCAAAATTCCCAAGTATTTGTAAGAATCTACAAACTCCATAGGAACTAACATTGATATTCTGCTCCTGTCTCTTTGTCTTGTCCTGTCTCGTCCTGGTCCAGTAGCACAATTGAACCCCATGTCCCACACTCAGCACTGTGTGACCAGTATGGGAGCTCCTTCCTGGAACTGCTCCGGCCTGGAAGTGGACGAGGCGAACGGCAGCGGGGAGCCGACTCTGGATGGAGGCGAGGGTGGGATGGATGGAAGACAGAGCATCTGTGGAGAGGGTGGGCTGAGTTTCCTGCTCAAACAGGAAGACACAGAGACACAGGACGCCTACATTTACTTGTACAGCCGCTTGGATGTTGCCTTGAGGGAAATGAAGCAGTATGTGGCACAAATAGATGTGTGAGTATTACAGCTCATGTTTAAAAAGGCATCGATCCATAAAAATATAATGGTTCTACCTTTAAATACATTTTTGCTGCTTTTTCTACTTCACTGATACAAGTTAAAACAAAAACATGTTTTTTTCTTACCTAAATTTGTTCAGAAAACCTCAGCTTTAACCAATCCATGCATCCTTATCAAATATTGTCATTCCACTATGTGTGCAAACTATTGCCATAGCCTTTATAGTGATACTGTATTCAGAAACTGCATAAAGAAAACCTAGGAGCAGTTAACTCAGACCACCTCCTCCCAAGGCTTTTATTTTGTCAGCTTCTCTTTGTCTGTCTGCCCTTTGCCTTATTTAAAGCTGAGGATTTACAAAAGGAACATTCTTAAGACCCAAAATATTTATGGGACAGGCCCAGTACAGGAACAGGGAGTGAAGCCAGGATAACATCGAGAAAAAAAAAACATGCATTGTATGTCCTTACTGAGGAAGGGGTGTGATAACAGGAAAGAATAGATGTTATTTTAATGTAAATATACCAGTAGTTGGATTTTTTTGGGTGGGATTGATGCACATTTGCATTTAATTTTGTAACTAAAAAAATCTTTCTTTTCTGTAGCCTCTTATCGTCTATCACCGAACCCACACAACTGGAAGCAGAGAGTGGAGAGCCCCCGACCGATGAGTCAAATCAGCCTCCTCCTTTGGCCCCCTGTGAGGATGGCTGTGATCAGGATAAAATGGAGCACGGCGGTATTAAAAAAGTATGCTTTAAGGTGATTGAAGAGGACCAGGAGGACTCTGGCCACGACACAATGAGCTACAGGGACTCCTACAGGTAACTTTCAACGAGATGAGAAGTTGGTAAAAGTCAGAAAATAAGAGTTGTCGTTGTTTTTGGACAAGTTTGAAGTAAACCAATTAAACCACTTGATTAAAAAAGGTGTCACTATAAAACAAATCAAAGTAGCGCCTATATTTTGAACCATGGCCCTATAAAATAAAATAAAATATTTTACCCCATAGATTTGAATTGCTTCCACCCTGCGAGACAAAAAAATTATTCCAGATGTTGGAATTTTAACAAATCGAAGGCTAAACATGGCTTCAAAGTGTCCGGGTCAGATTTGGTTATGTCATTTGCGTATTGTGAGTTAATTCAGGTCTTTTCTGCGCGTGCACAATTCACTGGGCCGAGCACACCAAGCCCCACTTTCCACCACCCACTAAGATGCAGTTATTGGTTGTTGGTGCGGTAGCCTTGTGTGTAATAGAGCCAAACGCTCAGGGCGCGGCCTCCTAACCCACTCTGTCATTAAAGCCAGGCCATGCCACGTAAAATGCAACGACATCATCATAGTAAAATGTAAAGGAAAATGCAAGCTGCTGTGTGTATATACACATGCACACACAAAACAATTTACTAATTGTTTCAAAGGCCAGTGGGGAGGGGAAAAAAACAGTTTTAATGTAGCAGTAAACAACGCTTTGCCGTGAAATGTAAAGCTTTGGTTGGCTAAAATGTGCTGCTGTGCTTTAAAGAGGGTGGATTTTGTTTTCCCTGCTGAGGGAATCAGATAAAGTCAGAGGTGGTGACAGGGCACAGCAGAGGTCAACACATAAATGCCACTGGCTGTGTTCAGTAAAAAAAAACAAAAAAAAGCAGCGTTTGTGAAAGACACTGATTTCTACATGCACAGACTGTGTGGTGTTTAGATTTGATGCACGTTTTCTCCTAAAAACAACATCTTTGCTGGCAGGACTTTTAGGCTCTGTTTTATACAAAAAGGTGGCTCAAAGACAGAGAAAGGCCGACTTTATTTAGACGAGCAAGAGAGTTCTGTGGAAAAAGTAGTTTAATCCGAATACTAGCACATCGTGTGTCTTAAATCACTGTCTTTGATGTGTACCTGCGCTTGTGGGGCCCTTTTTGGGCCTTTTGTCTTATCTAGACTCGAGTGTATCCAGATTCAGCTGAGGCTGATTACAGTTCATCTTATCTGTCAGATTCTATCCCAAGTGATTGATTCTCCCTGAATACTTAAAATGCCAAATCATCTTTGTTGTCATTACTGTCCCCTTATAAAAAATAAAAAAAACTCTAGAGTTTATAAGAAAGTTAATTCTCAATAGTCCAGGTATCAAATCCGCTCATTCTCAATCAGTTCATCTGGACAGTTTCTTTTTAGCAGAAACGTTTCACCCTCACTCCAGAGGGCTTCCTCAGTCAGAGTAGTCCAAAGCACACTGAAGTTAACCCACCAAGTAAGCAACTTATGTGGACCAACCAGTTTGCTGTACTTGAACCACTTTGGACATGTCTGCCTGCCTGGGAGGAGTCGACGAGGGACACGCCCCCAGAAACCATCTTGGCTACAGCAAACTGGTTGGTCCACATAAGTTGCTTACTTGGTGGGTTAACTTCAGTGTGCTTTGGACTACTCTGACTGAGGAAGCCCTCTGGAGTGAGGGTGAAACGTTTCTGCTAAAAAGAAACTGTCCAGATGAACTGATTGAGAATCTAGAGTTTATACATTTCATGTGTTGTCTAGTAATTATTGTTGGCCAGTGATCAATCTTTCAAGGAATGCTTGGCCTTCAATTGATAATATTGTACATTATGTTTACAGATGGCATTTCTACAATCAGTGCAGTAAAATTAAATTGATCCCAGCCCTTTTTTATAATTTCAGTACTTTTTTCCCCCATTAAATATTGCATATAGTGATAGAGTATGCATGATAACAAAGCTGTTAATGAGCTCATTCAAGGCATAGTTAGTTCTCGGTGCGCATGTGATTACATTCCTATCAAATCTCTTCTTTTTGAGTTGTAAATATATTAATATCTAAAATGATCCCACCCGCTCACTAGAAGCAGAATAAATATCTCAGTGGTGCGCACACTTCTGGCAGCAGTTAAGCAAAATGAAATTAGGAAATTACCTGTGTGTGTGTGCGTGCGTGCGTGCGTGTGTGTGTGTGTGTGAGACAAACACAGCCAGGAAGAGTGTGTGTCTCTTGACTTCAAGCCAAATGCAGATGCACATATCCAGATGGGGAATTAACCAAGTTATGCACACTCTCCCCCCAGAGTTTTATTGCTTCAGTGGTCCCACCAACCTACCAGCACAAATACACACTGGTGCACATTTAAATACACATATGAAACCACAGAATTGCAGGGCAGGTGCTATCTGGCCTAGCTGCTGTATTTTTTCTCTCTCGATAAAGCCTGATATTAGTAGCTACTGATGTTGTTTCAGAGCTTATGGTTAGCCTTTTGTCAAAGTACGGTAACTTGGATTGTGAATCATTCAGCACTTCTCTGAGGGGATTTCAACCATGATCACTAAAATATATGTATAATTTGAGTCACATAAATCCTGTACATGCTCACAGTAATCATGTTGAATCATGTAAATGTATGATTGTAAAATGTCAGACAGTTATTGAACAAGAGTGTCTTAGAAAGGCAAAAATTGTCTGTGCATACCGATAAGTAGTCTCAGACGCAGTGACTGCACAATGAAAGTAGTTTGTGTAAAGAACTTTTTAAAGTTTAGGTCTAATGTAATATTACGACGGAGCTTTAGGGCCACATAAAGAAAAAAAAAAATATATACTGTATATATACAGTATATATTGCCACGCTAAGAAAAAAAGAAGAATTAAAAGCCGTACAAGAATAAAGTCGAACAACACTTTTTTTTGCAGCTCTCGTTTATATACAGGTATATTTTTCCATGAGTCTGATCCACAATGCGACCTGTCAATCAATCCAGTAGTTTGTGTCAGCAAATGACCAATCCGAAGCAAAATGAGTCATAATATTATCAGAACTCTGACACGATAAAGCAGGTTTACTACATTTTAACTGTGGTAAAAGGAAGATTGTTGAGCATCTTGTTAAGTTATACTTAGGTACTGGTTTTACAAATAAGGAGATCTGTTAGCTAGGGGTGTAACGAGATCTCGTTGTACGAGATCTCGCGATATTAAACTCCCGCGATATCTCTCGTTGAGAGGTAACGTTGTCTCGCGAGTCGCTAATGCTAGCAGCCCCTAGCAAGTCAGCGTCACGGACAGCATGGCTTCGCCGGATGAAGTTGCTATAGAAGACGCCCCAACTACTGATGGAGGGTCCCGGTGCCGCAGACGCCTCTACATTGATGGAGGGTCCCGGCGCTGCCGACGCTGCCCCGGATGTAAAGACACACTTGTGTAAACACCGGTGTGACCGGTGTTGCCAGATAGAGTCCCACCCACCCAAAGCACTCTTTACCCGCAAAAGTCAGAAGGAAAATCGCGGTGAACCGCCCAATCTGGCAACACTGGTGAGTGACGGCTGCAGATTCAGTGCTGATGCGGATATTTATGTTCAATTTTTGGAAAGTCCTGCGTGAATATCTATTTTTTTAAACAAAGTTGAACGTTCTAAGGTCTAAGGAGATTCAATCAGTAAAATGAAGACATCAGTTGAGTTTGTAATACATGTTAAAACAGAATAAAAGCCTTTTTGCGGCATAAAACCGATCTTTGAAGTTTTCTTGAACTAATATTAAAATCTCGTCTCGTTCTCGTGAACTCTGTAATTTGTCTCGTCTCGTCTCGAGAGTTTTGTGTATCGTTACACCCCTACTGTTAGCACATCAGCATCAGATTATTATCAGTATCAGGACTTTGAACGAGGGAGGCGGGGGACATTGAGCCCGAGTGGGCCATGTTCCGAGCCTCTATTGTCGAGGCAGCTTATCGGAGTTGTGGCCGCAAGGTTGTTGGTGCCTGTCGTGGTGGCAATCCTCGAACCCGGTGGTGGACGCCAGCGGTGAGGGATGCTGTCAAGCTGAAGGAGTCCTATTGGGCCTTTTTGGCCTGTGGGACCCCGGAAGCAGCAGATAGGTACCGGCAGTCCAAGCGGCATGCGGCTCGGGTGGTTGCTGAGGCAAAAACTCGGGCGTGGGAGGAGTTCGGAGAGGCCATGGAGAATGACTTCCGTACGGCTTCGAGGCGATTCTGGTCCACCATCCGGCGTCTCAGGGGGGGAAAGCGGTACGCGACCAACACCATTTATGGTGGGGATGGCGTGCTGTTGACCTCAACTCGGGATGTTGTGAGTCGGTGGGCGGAATACTTCGAAGACCTCCTCAATCCTACTGGCACGTCTTCCACTGAGGAAGCAGAGCCTGGGGACTTTGGGTCGGGCTCTCCAATCTCTGGTGCTGAGGTCACCGAGGTGGTTAAAAAGCTCCGCGGTGGCAGGGCTCCGGGGGTGGATGAGATTCGTCCTGAGTTCCTTAGGGCTCTGGATGTTGTGGGGTTGTGTTGGCTTACGCGACTCTGCAATATCGCGTGGACATCGGGGGCAGTTCCCTTGGATTGGCAGACTGGGGTGGTGGTTCCCCTATTCAAAAAGGGGGACCGTAGGGTGTGTTCCAACTATAGGGGGATCACACTCTTAAGCCTCCCTGGTAAGGTCTATTCAGGGGTTCTGGAGAGGAGGGTCCGTCGGATAGTCGAACCTCGGATTCAGGAGGAGCAGTGTGGTTTTCGTCCTGGTCGTGGAACACTAGACCAGCTCTACACCCTCAGCAGGGTCCTGGAGGGTGCGTGGGAGTTTGCCCAACCAGTTTACATGTGCTTTGTGGACTTGGAAAAGGCATTCGACCGCGTCCCTCGGGGGGTTCTGTGGGGGGTACTCCGGGAGTATGGGGTACCAGGCCCTTTGATATGGGCTGTTAGGTCCCTGTACGACCGGTGTCAGAGCTTGGTCCGCATCGCTGGCAGTAAGTCAGGCTCGTTTCCGGTGAGAGTTGGACTCCGCCAAGGTTGCCCTTTGTCACCGATTCTGTTCATAACTTTTATGGACAGAATTTCTAGGCGCAGCCAAGGTGTTGAGAGGATCCGTTTTGGTGGCCTTAGAATCTCTTCTCTGTTTTTTGCAGATGATGTGGTCCTATTGGCTTCATCAGTTCGTGATCTACAGCTTTCGCTGGAGCGGTTTGCAGCTGAATGTGATGCGGCCGGGATGAGGATCAGTTCCTCCAAATCCGAGGCCATGGTCTTGAGCCGGAAAAGGGTAGCATGCCTTCTCCAGGTCGGGGAGGAGGTCCTGCCCCAAGTGGAGGAGTTTAAGTATCTCGGGGTCTTGTTCACGAATGAGGGAAAACTGGAGCGTGAGATCGATAGGCGGATAGGTGCAGCGTCCGCAGTGAAGCGGGCGCTGTACCGGTCTGTCGTGGTGAAGAGAGAGCTGAGTCAAAAGGCAAAGCTCTCAATTTACCGATCGATCTACGTTCCCACCCTCATCTATGGTCATGAGCTGGGTTATGACCGAAAGAACGAGATCTCGGATACAAGCGGCTGAAATGAGTTTTCTCCGCAGGGTGTCTGGACTCTCCCTTAGAGATAGGGTGAGAAGCTCAGTCATCCGGGAGGGACTCGGAGTAGAGCCGCTGCTTCTCCACATCGAGAGGAGCCAGTTGAGGTGGCTCGGGCATCTGGTTAGGATGCCTCCTGGACGCCTCCCTGGTGAGGTGTTCCGGGCATGTCCCACCGGGAGGAGACCCAGAGGAAGACCCAGGACGCGCTGGAGGGACTATGTTTCTCGGCTGGCCTGGGAACGCCTTGGGATTCCCCCAGAGGAGCTGCTCCAAGTGGCTGGGGAGAGGGAAGTCTGGGCCTCCCTACTTAGGCTGCTACCCCCGCGACCCGACCCCGGATAAGCGGAAGAAAATGGATGGATGGATGGATGAGGACTTTGAACCTGCTTACAGTAAGGTGGTATGTTCTGATGGGCTGCAGCAGCTCTGCAGGTAAGGAGCATTTAAAGACTCGCCTACTGGATTGATTGACTGGTCGCATTGTGGATCCGACTTGTGGGGAAAAACTAAAATAAACAAGAGCTGCAAAAAAAAAAAAGTCGTGCGACTTTTTTCTTGTAATACTACGACTTCATTCTCATAATTTTATGGCTTTTAATTTTTTTTCTTAGCGTGGCCCGAAAGCCTTGTCGTAGAAATGCAAAAATTGTCTGTGCATACCTATAAGTAATCTCAAATGCAGTGACTGCACAATAAAAGTTATATAAATAACTTTTTTAAGTTTAGATCTGATGTCATATATTATTGGTCATAAGTTCAGGAATTTAATACACATTTACTAGATGCTCCTTGGTGTACACCAAATAGCGGTGGTTGTTGTGAGAATCATTTTATTACTTTTGGTCAGGCATATAGTAAATCAAAAGGGACATATACAGTCAGGAAGATTATTCAGCCACATAATTGCAAGATGTGGCTTTCCAAATCTTGCTAGTGGTTAACGTACTGAATGAACTCTTCTGTTTAACGCATGTTAAGACTGTGCATTTTTTGTCTTTGTGTGCAGTGAATGCAACAGCAACAGAGATTCAGTTTTGTCCTACACCAGTGTGCGAAGTAACAGCTCTTACCTGGGGAGTGACGAGATGGGATCAGGTAACGGACGACTCGTTTCGGCAGTCAAGGTGTCCTCTGATGTTTACCTAGAGGACTTCTTGTATTATTGCTGTCCTTTTGTATACAGTTGCAAACTGTAGCTCAGTCACATTTTCTATTGTTTTGGATTTCAAGCTAAGTGGGTGATTTTTAGATGTTTCATTCATTCAACCTTTATTTAGGCAGGTTAATCCCATTGAGCCTCGAGGACTCATTTACAAGAGAGACCTGGCTACAAACAAAGAATGATGACAACAGCAACAGTAGATTTTCCTTGGACAATCAACAATAGACAATCATAAGAGAGAAATACAGTTTTTTTTAAACAAGTTAAAAAAAAGATGTCAAAGTAGCAAAACAGACAGATCATAAGGCAGATGTAGAAAATCAAAAACAGGAACATGTCTGCATTGGTTTTTGCCAGGATTCCAACAGATTCTTAAAGCCATTTAGAGAAGTCAAGGTCGAGAGCTTCAGATCTTTTTGTAAGATATTCCAGGAAGCAGGAGCGGAGTAGGAGAAGGCCCTTTTGCCAAGTTCAGTCCTCACTGACGGAACACTGCAGGTAATCATGTCCTGAGAGCGCACGCTGTAGCTGCACTCACGCAGAGACATGTAGGAGGAGATGTATGAAGGCAGCAGACCAAGAAGTGATTTAAAGATGAAAATGTACCAGTGGAAGAGTCTGCATGACAGTTAATGATGTCCAGTTAACCAGTGAATACAGGGTGCAGTGGTGGGTACGATAATCACATCCAGTTATGAATCTTAGTTCACCATGATAGACAACATCCAACATCTGTAGGGTGCTTGTAGGAGCGTTCATGTAGAGAATGTCACCGTAATCAATGGAGGGAAGGAAAGTCACGGTTACAAGGCGTTTCCTAGCATTCAGAGTTTGACAGGATCTGTTTTTGAAAAAAGAAAACCAGTTTAACTTTCAGTTTCTTTACTAGGTTTTCCATGTGGAGTTTAAAAGAGAGATGCAAGTCGACCAGGATACCCAAATATTTATAGGAATCGACAAACTCAATAGAGACACCATTTGAGGATAAAATCAGAGGAAGAACTGCTGGGACCAACGTCCTATTTGAAAAAAGCATCCCTTTGGTTTTATCAGCATTTAGGACAAGTTTGAGACGGAACAAATCTGACTGGATGATATCAAAAGCGGATTGCAAAAGCTGGAAAGCCTTAGCAACTGTTTTAGTTCGACAGTAAACAGCTGTGTCATCAGCATAGAAATGTAAGGATGCATCAAGGATGCTCTGACCTACATTACCTATGTAGATTGTAAAGAGGGTTGGTCCTAAGACTGAGCCTTGTGGTACACCATTGTTGACTGTTAAATAACTGGAAGAAGTACCGTTATGTTGAACACATTGCCTCCGATTGGAAAGATAGTTAGAAAACCAACCGATGGTGTGATCAGAGAAACCGATTTCTGAGAGCTTATGACACAAGATGTTATGATCCACAGTGTCAAAAGCTTTAGACAGGTCTAAGAAAAGTGCAGCACAATAGTCCTTAGCATCCAATGCTTCAACAACATCATTCAGAACCTTCAGAGAAGCAGTTGTTGTGCTGTGTTTTTTCCTGAAACCAGATTGATGGAGAGGTAAGATGTTAAATGAGTCCAGATAATTTTTGATCTGAGAGTTTATCAGTTTTTCTAGAACCTTGGCTAAGATGCAGAGTTTAGAGATCGGTCGATAATTGTTCAGTGAGGTGGGGTCACCTCCCTTCAGCAAAGGAAGAACAAAGGCTGTTTTCCAAGCATCCGGAATGGTGTTTTGGCTTATGGACAGATTAAAGATGTGGGTCACAGGGACTGTGATGATATGAGCAGCCAGCCTTAAGAAATAAGGTGGAAGTTCATCTGGACCTGCAGATTTTTTTAGGATCAAGATCATTTAACAGTTTATTTACCTCACTGACTGAGAATGGAGAAAAAGAGAAGGTGTGATTAACAGATGGTTGACTTGTAGAAGTTTGATTATTAGGTGAAGTGGATGATTTTCTATTAGTAACTGTGTCAAATAATGAACTAGAAGCAACAAAATGTTTGTTGAAACAGTTCAGGATCTCATGCTTATTTGACACAGGAACAGAATCAACAAGAAGTTGTGATGGGAGGTCAGATGATTGGGGGGTGCCTGAGAGAGATTTAATGGTTTTCCAGAATTTTTTTGGATTGTTTTGATTTTTGGAGGTCTGAGATAAGAAATAGTTAAGTTTTGCAACTTTGATGGCAGTTGTGCATTTATTCCTCAGCTGCCAAAAATTCAACCAATCAGTGTCTGAGTGTGATTTTCTTGCTGCGGCCCAAAGATGATCTCTCCTGTGCAGGAGGTCAGCTAGTTCAGGAGTAAACCAGGGGCTGTCACGTCCCTTTATCCTGAACTGGCGGAAAGGAGCGTGTTTGTTCACAAAGTAAATTAAACTATTGTGAAAATAGTTCCAAGCGGTGTTCACGTCGTTGGTTAATAGAATACGTTGCCAGTCAAAGTGGGATGTAATGTTAGACAGACATTTTTCAGAGTGTTGATTGTGGTCAGATGCTTTAGGAACTCTTCATAACCCCACAACCACATTTTTATTATCTGAGCCAAGTATGTGTCTGCTTTTTATTATTCCCCTGTTTTTATTGGCACTAAACAATCCAGTCTGATTCTGTTAGAATGTTTAATTAGTCTTCTTTCTTATCTATTTTTATGCCTTAATTGGAATTAGAATATATGAAAAGTGTTAAATGCATAGCCCTGTCACCTCTTTACAATTTTCCTCTCCATTAGGCGATGAGCTGCCATGTGACATGAGGATTCCTTCTGACAAACAAGACAAGCTGCACGGCTGCCTCGAGCACCTTTTCAACCAGGTGAGTTATGGTGTTGCTCTACATAAGTGGTTTTTAAACTTTTCATAATGAGTTCCACTTAAATAAAATACAACATTCTCCAAGTATCAACTTTTTGCAGGCTTGCAAACTCGTGTAACAGCGAACTTAAAAATGTTTTGGCTATCTCAATGATTTTAATAATTTTAACAGTCTTTTCAAGTTATTTCCTGGGCTAAACTAAAATATGGGATCCTCACTGTTATGTGCCAGCTTGTGCCTTGCATTTAACTTTCAACTTTGATTTCTGGACGGATTCAACTGGAACCATTAAGATATGAATAACACATTTAACCCTTGCTGAAGGGTTTTGTTCAGAGTCAAGAGTATACTGTATTTATTTGTCATTCGCACCGTGTGGTACATGTGGTGGAAGGAAATTGTGTATACAGGGTCCCAGTTACATCCAACAAAAGTATAAAATGTACAAGAAAAACGGTAATAAGATATAAGATATGAAATAAGAAAAACGTTAAACTAAAAATATGCTAATAAATATTAGTATAAACACAAGATTCAGGATGTGATGATTCCATACATTCATTACTAAGTACCGGTACATCACCACATAGTTTACTGAACTTGAACTGAACTTGATGTTAGACTACTGTATCCCTACTTCGCGGTTTTTCACTTATCACAGGTGGGCGTGGTCCCTAACACCCACGAGAAACGAGGGACTACTGTTGTAGTTAGTAAAGGAAATGTTTAAAATATTTACCGGTAATCTTGAAGCACAAAACATTTGAGTTTACAGACAATCATTCTGAATGTGTTCTGTTTTTGTGCAGGTTGAATCGATTAACGGACTCCTCAAGGGACCTGTTATGACCAAGGCCTGCGAAGAGACCAGACACTTTTACTCTGACCACAACCAGCCAGGTAAACATTTGGTTCAGTGCATGATTTGCTCCTTACAGGGTGGTAAGGTGTCTCATTACACTAATGTTGGGGAGCAGGCATTCAAACAAACACACTGTGGTTTTATGCAGAGTTTCGTCAAACAGACGACTGGACTGCCCGCTGTCGTTACATTATCTACAAGAACATCCAGGAGGACCCTTGGAACCTGCCCAACTCGATCAAGACCCTGGTGGAAAGTCTGCAAAGATTTGTAGATGGTGAGTTGAACATATCTGACTCGTCATACGATCACATACCATACAGTACCAATCATTTATTCTAACTGTCATTCTGTCTTAACAGAGGGAAAGAACCAGCTTCTTCTGGCTCTGCTGAAGTGCACAGGTCAGTGCTAAAATAGATAACGGCTCATATCCAGGGTGAGGCCGTGACTAATAGTCAGTTTTAATTTTCCGTGAAATTACCAAATGAGACACTCTGTACTCTCTTGGGAAACAGGGAAGATGTTATAACTTGAGAGTTTTAATGGGAAGGAGCATGTTAAGAAAAAAAAAGTTTCAAATATGTTGATTATTTGAGTTTTCTTTGAATGTTTAACCCATTCCTGTCCTGCTGCCCTGGTTCTCCCTCACTCCCTAACACCCACTAGCAGCCGCTGCTTTAAAAATAAGATAAACTTTAAGCGATTTATGTTTCTTACAACATACATATTTTGTCCTTTAATCATGCACGGCTAATTATTATTCCACAAGTGACAGCACAACAACAAAGTGTTCAAAAGCAGATAAAGTAGTCCCAACGAATGCTAATCATATCCACTTTATGATGTAGGGCCGTTTCCTGTTTCTTGTTTTTGCTTAAAACAGTATCATGCCCACTGTTGCAACTTGTGTTGAACTACAGTTTACTAAAGCAGAGTTCTGCAGCTGCAAAACCCTCTAATGAAACGGAGGTTTTCCTACAAAGACGTGCTGCTGCTAATTCTGTTAGCTTTTTATTCATTGATTTTCTCAAGTCAAATGGATCTACATGGACAAGGGTTGCACATATCCTGGCAGTAAAGCTGAGCTCACTTGTAACCATAATTTTCACTTCATTATCCTTTCAAAATAAACTACAATGGCAGAAACAGATGCTGGGACTGAGTTTTTTATTTTTTTATTTTATTAGAGTACTTCTAACTTCTAGAGTACTTCTAGTCTTCTAACAGAGACCTCAAGGGAACCTCCTACTGTTAAGGTGTGATCTTTCAATTTACATGTATGTGTTACAAACCCCCCTTTGTTAAGCTGGGATGTGTCGTTTTGTCAATTTAAATAGAATGGGCATGTTAGTTAATTTGTGGTGTCATTTCAGTTTCCAATTTCATATGTTGGTGCGTGACTTGTAAGCCTGTATAAAACTTCTCGTTCTCACAGCTTCCATTCAGAATTGAAAAAGACTTCTGGACAGAAGTCGAAACGTTTTCTGCAACAAATAAAGTCCAGTTGATCCTGTATTGAACGCCTTTTTTGATTTCATCATGTACTGGACGACTGAGAATCTTCACCAGCTTATTAGAGTACTGTAATATGACATTTAAATAGGACACATAATGATCCTCAATATGATTTAATATTTGTAAAATATCACAACTGTTTTATTTTATAATATAAAAGTGTTTTAATTATATTCTGTGTGTTTTTTCTGAAATGACACCTTGTCCAGTTGAACTTCTGTTTCTTCTGCACATATCTTCACTCTCAGCAAAGTAGTTGCATGTTGTTGCTTACACTTCCTTCAGGACTCCTTTAGTTCCTTTATTTCTGACATTATCATGTCTGGCCTTCTCTCCTCCCACCCCACAACAACAGACACGTCTCTGCAGCTGCGACGTGACGTGATTTTCTCCCAGGCAGCGACGGGCGCCTTGTGCACGTTGGCCGAGCAGCTGCTCACGGCCTTGCGGTCGAGGTTTAACAATGCTGGCGAGTATCAAGAAGACAGCAAGGAGACCAGCCGCAAGTGGCTGGAGCAAACATCTGCCATTGGTGTTTTGCTGCACTTTCAATCCACACTCTCTCCACATCTGGTGAGACAATATTTCATTTAACTTGATGTCAAAAACTTATGATCATAGCTTCATATAATAAGGTAAAACGTGTTAAAAGAACACCACCACTGAAATATTGTGCATTTTCAGTTTTTACTTCCTGAATCACAAGCTTTGGGCCAGTGTGACTTTTTAGCTATGCAGCTGTCTCCAGCACTGAAAACTCTCATCCTGGTGTGAGTTCAGAGCTTTTTGTTTGTTTGTCTTCTGGCAGAAAGAGGAGCGGACCATGCTGGAGGACACCAAGGCAGCCCTGTTGGACTTGGACAAAGTCACTGTGTCATTCAAGCAGCTGGAGGACGATTGTCTAGTTGCAAGTAAGAGACTCCATCATCAGCGACCCGGCATTGCCTTTTCAGACCACATAGCTAATGAACAGCTGGAAGATTTGACCAGATTCAAATAAACTTCTGTTTTACGGATGTATGGAACTTATTGATAATTACAGGCTGAGAATTCCTTGAGGGAACGTGTATCGCTCTTCACCCTTTATGCCAGAGTTTTAGACTGTTCATCTTATATTGGGGAATGACAGAGTTGTAGCCATTTTGGTCAAACCTTGAGAACGAAGGTATGCAGCTACTACTAGGCCTGTTACAATAACATATTTTGCTGGACGATTAATTGTCTCAGAAATTATTGCGATAAACGATAATAATGTTTGAAATTTGACACTAATCATTGTCAAATTTAAGAAGAAATGTTGGTAAATTTTTGTGTGTAGTACCTTTTTTTGACCACAGGATGCCAGTATAATACTTTTTTAACCGAAGGATGGATAGCGAGGGAGCGAGCTGCATGTCTCTTTAAGAAAAATGGGAGGGAGGCCCCTTGATGTGACATGAGCTGTCTCTCGTTCCTGTCTTTCAGTTCTCAAAATAGCGGACACTCTGTGTGGTTGAGCTCTTTAGCATAACATTTGTCACACAAAGATTTTAATTTAAAAAAATCAGTAAACAAGTTCTCAGCTTCTTTTTGCAAAGAAAAACAACTTTTTACACAAAGGTACGGATTTCAACCGTGAATTTTGGAGCTTCGACAAGACAAAGTTTTTTTTCCCCAAGATCGGCTTGTTAGCTTAGCTCGTAGCTTAGCTTCTCAGCTTAGCTGCTTTTAATGATCCAAAAACGCTATTTTGGACGGTTAAAATGGATTTTAAAGGGAAAAGAGAAAGGGAGGGGTCAGTGAAGAGAACAGAAGTTGAGCTTTTTGTCAGCCATTGTCTTCAGTAGAAAGAGAGAGACACAAAGGAACGATAAAGCTGATAAATGAAAATGAGGTTGATAATTTTCATTTATCATGTGATTAATTGATTTATTGTT